>CANIUD010000603.1:0-66886 GCA_947470075.1 Closterium sp. Yama58-4 | reverse complement strand
CAACAAGCAGCACCCCGAGGCAGCAGCGGAGGAGGAGTACGGAGAGAGCATGGGGGGCGTTTTTTGCGAGCACAGCATTCTCCAGTCCGTCTTCGGCTATGGGGGAGTGTGATTGGCCCACTTTGCATCAGCGAATGGGGCATGTGGTGTTAGAAACACTAGGATGCGGCCTAGGCTTAGTAGCCTAGGCCACACTAAGAGGTAGGAGGTTGTGCCCTAGAGCTAGGGTTTGGGGTGTACGAAGGAGAATTGGAGAAGAGGAATGATGGAACTAGCAAGCAGCAGGACACACAAATAGCAAACCCTAAGGGGTTGTACTCACTATTGAGCACCCCACTGCAGGCTAGACAAATAACATAATCTGACACACCCCCATAGCCAAAGTGGGGTGTAATCAGCACAATCAGCAGTCACAGCAATAGTTCACAATATGAGCAAAGCGATTGGTAGTCACAGCGGGCAAGTGAGGAGGAGAGGAACTGTGGAGGGAGCGAATTGGAGACGACGACTGAAGCTGCAAACACACGGGCAACAGGAGCGCGCACACAGTGGCTACCGGGACAGCGCCCCGGACTACTGGAGTAACAGGCTCCGCGGCTAAGACGAGCGGCAGGAGCAACAGACCCACGGGCGCGACACAGGCGCAGCAGGCTCTCTGAGCTACCAGGACAGTGCGCCCCGGACTACAGGTGCTGCAACCTCCTCCAACTGTCCCACACCCCCCTACACACATCCCCTGTTTCACCTCTAGCTCCACTCCCACATCACCCCCCTAGCGCCACTCCCTCGTCTCCCACACCTCCACCCCCTCAGCGGCAGCTGCAGCAGTGGGAGACGAAGGAGGAGGAAGGGACGACGCACACGGAGAACCTCCACACCCGTCACCCCCACACTCCTGTCCAGGGGACGGAGGGGGGGGGGGGGGGGGGCATCAGAACAGAAGAGAGCGCATGAGGGCGTGGGCAGAGCAGAGCGCACGAGGGCGCGGGCAGCAGCAGAGCGCACGAGGGCGCGGGCAGCAGCAGAGCGCACGAGGGCGCGGGCAGAGACAGAGCGCACGAGGGCGCGGGCAGCAGCAGAGCGCACGAGGGCGCGGGCAGCAGCAGAGCGCACGAGGGCGCGGGCAGCAGCAGAGCGCACGAGGGCGCGGGCAGCAGCAGAGCGCACGAGGGCGCGGGTGAGACAGAGCGCACGAGGGCGCGGGCAGCAGCAGAGCGCACGAGGGCGCGGGCAGCAGCAGAGCGCACGAGGGCGCGGGCAGCAGCAGAGCGCACGAGGGCGCGGGCAGCAGCAGAGCGCACGAGGGCGCGGGCAGCAGCAGAGCGCACGAGGGCGCGGGCAGCAGCAGAGCGCACGAGGGCGCGGGCAGCAGCAGAGCGCACGAGGGCGCGGGCAGCAGCAGAGCGCACGAGGGCGCGGGCAGCAGCAGAGCACACGAGGGCGCAGAGAGCACGGGGAGCACAGGCATGGGCAGCAACGGGCGGCACAGGTACAGGCAGCAACAGAGCGCACGAGGGCGCGGGCAGCAGCAGAGCGCACGAGGGCGCGGGTGAGACAGAGCGCACGAGGGCGCAGAGAGCACGAGCAGCTGCTGCAGAGGTCCAGGGGCGGCTGCTCCAGGGGCCAGGGGCGGCTGCTGCAGGGGCGGCTGCTCCAGGGGCCAGGGGCGGCTGCTGCAGGGGCGGCTGCTCCAGGGGCCAGGGGCGGCTGCTGCAGGGGCGGCTGCTCCAGGGGCCAGGGGCGGCTGCTGCAGGGGCGGCTGCTCCAGGTACCAGGGGCGGCTGCTGCAGGGCGGCTGCTGCAGGGGCGGCTGCTCCAGGGGCCAGGGGCGGCTGCTGCAGGGGCGGCTGCTCCAGGGGCCAGGGGCGGCTGCTGCAGGGGCGGCTGTTCCAGGGGCCAGGGGCGGCTGCTGCAGGGGCGGCTGCTCCAGGGGCCAGGGGCGGCTGCTGCAGGGGCGGCTGCTCCAGGGACCAGGGGCGGCTGCTGCAGGGGCGGCTGCTCCAGGGGCCAGGGGCGGCTGCTGCAGGGGCGGCTGCTCCAGGGGCCAGGGGCGGCTGCTGCAGGGGCGGCTGCTCCAGGGGCCAGGGGCGGCTGCTGCAGGGGCGGCTGCTCCAGGGGCGGCGTCGCGGGTCGAGGGCGGCTGCAAGGGCGGCTGCTCCAGGGCAGCGGCACCAAGGGCGGCTGCACCAGGGGCACCTGCTCCAGGGGCGGCTGCACCAGGGGCGGCTGCTCCAGGGGCGGCGTCGCTGGCGCAGGGGCGGCTCGCGCGCTGTTGCAGGGGCGGCGTCGCGAGCTGCTGCAGGGGCGGCGTCGCGAGCTGCTGCAGGGGCGGTGTCGCGAGCGACGGGCGACGGGGGGAGCAGCGGGCGGGCCCCCTGAAGGCGCCGCGACGAGCAGGGACGGCGCCCAGGGGGCGCTGCGACGTGCAGGGGCGACGCCTCGCGGGTCCCGCAGGGGTGTCGCGACGAGCAGGGCGACGCCGCGCGGGTCCCGCAGGGGCGACGCGACGAGCAGGAGCGGCACCCAGGGAGCGCCGCGACGAGCAGGGGCGGCGTTGAGAGGGTGCCGCGACGAGCAGGAGGCGGCACCCAGGGGCGCCGCGACGAGCAACGGGGAGGGCAGCACGCAGGCCCCTCTGAGGGCGCTCCGACGGACGGTGAAACTGTTGGGTGCAAATGCACATTGCACGACATCCTGCCGTCTGTTTGTACGAGTATGCGTGTGCGAATGCATTTGCGTGTGAATGGTGTGTTCGTGTGTTTGTTTGCTTTCGCATTTTTCGCTTGATGCATTTGCAGGTACTCGCGCAATGTGCGCTTTGGCACAACATTGTATGCGCTATGAACAGTGCAAGCAGGAAGGACGAGCTCGCAAAGGAACCCAAGATGGAAGCTTTGCAAGTTGATTGCGCAGATTCAGTTCTATCCAACTCGAAATTATACTGTTTTGTTTGGTTAACTATAGTGTAGCAGGGAAGGCACTATAGGGGTACAATTTAGGTGAAGGTTGGATGTTGTTTGTCTGTATCTGCATGCTACAAGGCCAGGGGAAACCAGCGGAACCAGCATTTGGCTGGTTGGGCAAAGACAAAACAGGTTCTGTTTTTAGAACCTGAACCTGGTTGTTGTTTTCCCAGGTTGGAAAAACAGAACCAGAGGTTGTTTACCAACCTACCACCTGCTATTTTGTCCAGCCAGGTTGGTTCTGTTGCTTGGAATTATTTGGGATCATCCCTGGTTGTTCCCAGGTTGATTCCCAAGGTCCTTTCTAGCTAGAACTATTTAATCCTTCTCTGTTTGTACCTGAATATAGTCAAATTGATTCAAGCGAATTCCTTCCTCGTTGGAATTTCGTTTCTGCGCTATTCGACGGCGGAATGCTACCCGAGTCAACGCTAGTATGCTAGCACTCCAACGCTAGGCAAACGCTGTCCGAGCCATAACATAGTAATGGCAGAACTTTTCGCGAGGCAACTTGGCTCATTTTAAAGCTCTTGGAGCGAGCTTCGATATAGCGAATTCTCAGCTTAATCCGATCGACGGTCTGCACGGCACGCTGCGCGACGTTCAAGGTACTCTTGCTGTTTTGACTAAGTCCTTCTTGATCCCTCTCTCTACAAACTCGGACCCGAGGATAGGGGCTGGTCTTGTACCAGGCACCCAGGGACCCTTGGAGGTGACCCCGAGGAGAGGTTTTAAGTTTGATTAAGTCCTAATAGCTTGAGTTTATTAGGCCCTTACACCAACAAGCTGGTATCAGAGCCGCGTTATAGTGATCCTCGTTATAGGTAGCTATGGCGGGCAACACCTCGGCGGGAGCTGGTGAATCTTCAGCCCAAGATCGTAGCGGCAGCCAAGATTCTGGTCTTTCAGCGCCAAGGGGAGCGCGAACAAACCAGGGCTCGCTTGTCAAGGAGGTGCTGAAGAATTTCACCGTCGAGAAGTTCAATGGTGAGGGCTATGATGATTGGGCCTGGAAAATGCAATTATATTTCCGTCAGATCGGTTTGCTGAAACTAATGATTGGGGAGGAGCCTAGACCGAGTGACCCCACGCTGCAGGAAGATTGGGACGAGCGCTCCTCGGCTGGCTACTATTTGATGTCGCAGAGTTTGGAGCTGAACCAGCGTCACCACGTCATGCACCTGCTGCCAGAGGTTGAATGCGGTCCGAAGGCGTGGACCGTGTTGAAGGAGCTGCACGCCCCGACCTCCGTTGTCGCAACGTTGATGCTGGAGAGGGAGCTGTCCGCGTTGCGCCTGAGCGAGGGAGAGCCGGTGCAACCAGTCCTGGACAAGATGCGCGACCTCTACGCGAAGTTGGCGACCACGGGAATCACCTACCCGGAGCAGACCAAGTGCTTGAAGATGCTCTCGCTGCTGCCAGAATCGTGGCTTCAATTTACGAGCGGATTGAGCCTGCCGCAGAACCAGAGCTTGTGGACGCTCGAGTGGGTGCGGACGAAGATTCTGGAGGAGGACTTCCGTCGCCGCCAACTGAGGGGTGGAGACGACGGCAGCAGCAGCTACGGGATGCAAGGGAGCCGACGTGGCAGAGGACGTGGCTTTGGTGGTGCTGGACGCGGTGCAAAGAAAGACGACGACTCCAACGACCAACAAGGAGGTACCGGTTGGGGTCGCGGTGCGAAATCTGGACGTGGGGGCAAGTCGGGTGCTGGTGGCAAAATGAAAGGGAGTTGCTGGTATTGTGAGAAGGAAGGGCACCCCTGGTTTTTGTGCTATAAGAAACCCGATGGATGGACCCCCCAGAATCGTCACCAGGATGGCGGCGCGCGGAGGAACCAGAAAAACGGCGCCAACATGGTCGCTGATTCGTCCGACAACAACCCGAAGGGCAACGGCGGTGCGGAGAAGAAGAAGGAGCGCACCGCGGGCCAATTCTTCCATGTGGGAGACAAGGGGGAGCAAGGAGACGCCTCTGCCAAAGTTGGAGCAGAGCTGCACCCCCTAGACTATTGGGTGTTGGACACAGGTGCTGCTTGGACGATGACGCCGCGCAAGGACCTGCTGGACGAAGTACGAGCTGCACCGATCAATGAAGTGTGCTCCGCCTCTGGACACATGTTGAAGGTGGCTGGTGCGGGACGAGCTGCGTTTAAGGGAGCGGATGGCAAGCCGGTGGTGCTGCACGACGTTCTCTTCGTCCCCGACCTGAAGGCCAACCTTATCTCCCTCCGTAAGCTTGGCAAGGCTGGGGTGAACACCAACACGGATGGGGCACGCACTTATAAGGGGAAGCTGGGCAATCGGGTGCTTTGGGATCTGCACGAGAGCAAGGACGTGTACAGATCTATGTGGCAGCTGCCGGCCCTGGCGTGGCATGGTGGGGGGCAGGCTGGAGAGGGGTCTGCATCCCAGGGGGAGTGCAATGCCGTTGGAGGGGTTGGTGTGAAAGTGTCGGCCAGATCTGGGGAGACAGATTGGGCAACGGCACACCGGCGCTTAGGGCATGTGGCAATGCCTTTGCTGAAGCAGCTGGAGAAGGATGGAGCCGTTAAGGGTCTGAAGCTGAACGGACAGCCACCCGATGACAACTGTGAAATCTGTTTGCTTTCAAAGTTCACCCGTTTCCCTTTCCATAGTGTGGCTGGCAGGAGCAAGAAGCCTTTGGAGCTGGTCCACATGGACTTGGTGGGGCCGCTGCCGGTGCAAGGGCACAAGGGGGAGCGGTATTTTCTTACAATTGTGGATGACTGGAGCAGGCTGATGTGGGCGTATCCGCTGAAGCAGAAGGACCACGCCGCCTCCACGATACGGGACGATTGGCTGCCATTCGTGGAGAAGCAGGCGGAGTGTGTAGTGAAGCGGATTAGGACAGACCGGGGTGGTGAGTTCCTTGGAGCTGAAATGACGGCCTGGCTCAAGAAGCAGGGCATCCAGAGAGAGCTGACCACGGCTTATACCCCACAGTCCAATGGTGTAGCAGAACGGGCAAACCGGACCATTCTGGAGACAGCTAGGGCGCTGCTCATAGAATCTGGGCTGAGCAATTCTATGTGGCCTCATGCTGTCCGGCACGCCACTGTCGCTAGGAACAGGGTGCTCACCAAGGTTGGGGATGACTCGTGGGTGCCGTTGGAGAGGTGGCTTGGGAGGAAGCCGCCGGTGGACATGCTGAGGGTGTTCGGTTGCATGGCAGTCGCCCACGTCCCCAAGACCTACCGCAGTAAGTTGGGGGCGAGTGCAATCTGGTGTGTGCATTTGGGGCTGGCTGCTGAGAGCAAGGGATGGCTGCTGTGGGAACCATCCAAGGGTGTGTTGTTTGACAGCAGGGATGTGAAATTCATTGAGGGCATGATGTATGGGAGCTGGGAGAAACAGCCGGAGGCAAGGGTGTCCCAGCAGATGGAGCAGATCACCATGCAGCTGGACCTGACTCCTAGTGTGTGGGAGGAGGGAGAGGAGGCAGCTGCTGGAAATGGTGATGGAGAGAAGATACAGGAGGCATCTGCTGGTGGAGAAAATGGTGTGGAAACTGGCGGCAGCACTAGTGGAGCTGCTGGATCCGAGGGAGGAGAGAAGCAGCAGGGAAAAACTAAGAAGCCGAAGGGTGTCGTTATGAAGGGATGGGAGACACCCGTCTCCAGGCCAGGACGTACCCGTATGGCTACTAAGAAGCTGACTGCAGGAACTGATGCAGCAGAGCAGCAGCTAGGGACCGAAGAGGCATTGCTGATTCTACCTCATGGCTATGACCCGGATGAGGAGGATGAGCCTGCGTACTGTTTTCTTGCCCCTGCACCAGAGGAACCAGCTAGCATGGAGGAGGCATTAGCTGGACCAGATAGGGACAAATGGCTGGCTTCTAGGGATGCTGAGTACCAGAGTCTGCTGGAGAATAGGACATGGGATCTGGTGGTGCTGCCTGATGGGAAGAAAGCGATACAATGCAAGTGGGTGCTGAGGATCAAGACCGATGACAAGGGGCAGGTCACCATCTACAAGAGTAGGCTGGTGGCGAAGGGGTTTATGCAGAAGGAGAAGCAGGACTTCAACGAGATATTTGCTCCCACTGCCAAACCCCCTACCCTCCGTGTCTTGTTGGCAGATGCAGCTGTTAGTGGGAAATTCATCATTCAGATGGATATTTCAACGGCATTCCTGAATGGGATTTTAGAGGAGGATGTGTACATGACGCAGCCGCCTGGGTATGAGGATGGTACGGGCAGGGTGTGCAAGCTCAACAAGTCCATCTACGGCTTGAAGCAGGCGCCACGCTGCTGGTACCAGAAGTTGGCAGCTGTTTTAGAGGAGATGGGATTCAGGACCAGCAGCTGTGATGAGAGCCTCTTTCTCAAGGGTGAGGGGGAGAAGCTGGTGCTGTTTCTGGTCTATGTGGACGACATTCTTCTCTTCAGCAGCAGCATGAAGGAGATCCAGAAAGTGCAGCAGCAACTGATGGAAAACTTCAAGTGCAAGAACCTTGGGGAGGTAAAGTACTACCTCGGGATGCACGTGGAGAGGGATCCAGATCACAGGTGGTTGAAGCTGCACCAGGAGAAGTTCATCAAGGAGCTGGGGGAGAAGTATGGGATTGAGAATGAGCGCAAGGTTGCAACTCCCCTGCCAGCAGAATTCAAGCTTGTGAAGGCTGCAGAGGATGAAGGGGTTGAAGCTGAAGAGCAGCAGCAATTTCAGTCCTTGGTGGGCAGCCTCTTGTACGCAGCAGTTCACACGAGGCCCGACATCTCTTTCTCGGTTGGGCAGCTGGCTAGGGTGGTGCAGAATCCATCAGAGGAGCAGGTGGATGCAGCTGAGCGTGTGGTGAAGTACCTGAACTCTCACCCAAGCATTGGAGTTCAATACTCCGCATCTGCACAAGTGAAGCAGAAAGGGGTGGAGGTGCTGAAAGAGAAGGGGGAGAGGCTTGGAGAAGGCAAGCTATTTCTCACTTGCTTTACCGATGCTACATGGGCTTCTGAGAAGGAGGATTCCTCATCTGTGGGAGGATACATCTGCGTAGTTGGGGGAGGACCTGTTAGTTGGAGGTCCAAGAAGCAGACGGAGACGGCACTCTCTTCCGTAGAATCAGAGTACATGGCGATGTTCCATGGGGTGAAGGAGGTGATTTGGCTGAGGAGGCTGTTAGAGGAGATTGGCCAGGAGCAGAAAGTTGCTACGCCGCTGTTTTGTGATAGCAAGGGGGCTCTTGGGATGGCCAGGAACGCTGTGCTTCATGGGCTGAACAAGCACATGCGTATCAAGTGGCACTGGCTGCGTAAGGAGGTGAAGAGGGGGACGGTGAATCCAATCTACATCAAGACTCACCAGCAGCCAGCAGACTTTCTCACCAAGAGGCTTGCGGATGAGCCTCATTGGCGTTGTGTGCGCATGAGTGGAATGAGCATGAACTAGCATGGAATGACGGGGATGCAGCCGGCAGGCTGAGGGGGAGTGTGTTGGGTGCAAATGCACATTGCACGACATCCTGCCGTCTGTTTGTACGAGTATGCGTGTGCGAATGCATTTGCGTGTGAATGGTGTGTTCGTGTGTTTGTTTGCTTTCGCATTTTTCGCTTGATGCATTTGCAGGTACTCGCGCAATGTGCGCTTTGGCACAACATTGTATGCGCTATGAACAGTGCAAGCAGGAAGGACGAGCTCGCAAAGGAACCCAAGATGGAAGCTTTGCAGTTCGGTTGAGTTGATTGCGCAGATTCAGTTCTATCCAACTCGGAATTGTACTGTTTTGTTTGGTTAACTATAGTGTAGCAGGGAAGGCACTATAGGGGTACAATTTAGGTGAAGGTTGGATGTTGTTTGTCTGTATCTGCATGCTACAAGGCCAGGGGAAACCAGCGGAACCAGCATTTGGCTGGTTGGGCAAAGACAAAACAGGTTCTGTTTTTAGAACCTGAACCTGGTTGTTGTTTTCCCAGGTTGGAAAAACAGAACCAGAGGTTGTTTACCAACCTACCACCTGCTATTTTGTCCAGCCAGGTTGGTTCTGTTGCTTGGAATTATTTGGGATCATCCCTGGTTGTTCCCAGGTTGATTCCCAAGGTCCTTTCTAGCTAGAACTATTTAATCCTTCTCTGTTTGTACCTGAATATAGTCAAATTGATTCAAGCGAATTCCTTCCTCGTTGGAATTTCGTTTCTGCGCTATTCGACGGCGGAATGCTACCCGAGTCAACGCTAGTATGCTAGCACTCGAACGCTAGGCAAACGCTGTCCGAGCCATAACATAGTAATGGCAGAACTTTTCGCGAGGCAACTTGGCTCATTTTAAAGCTCTTGGAGCGAGCTTCGATATAGCGAATTCTCAGCTTAATCCGATCGACGGTCTGCACGGCACGCTGCGCGACGTTCAAGGTACTCTTGCTGTTTTGACTAAGTCCTTCTTGATCCCTCTCTCTACAAACTCGGACCCGAGGATAGGGGCTGGTCTTGTACCAGGCACCCAGGGACCCTTGGAGGTGACCCCGAGGAGAGGTTTTAAGTTTGATTAAGTCCTAATAGCTTGAGTTTATTAGGCCCTTACACCAACAGAAACCGCCGCGCGCCCCGAGCGCGCGGCGGGCAGAAAAAGCCGCCACGCGCTCGGAGCGCGTGGCGGGAAGAAAAATTACAGCGCCGCGCACCATGGAGCGCGCGGTGGACAGTACGGCAGCGGAAGCAGTTGGTGGGCCCGTTAAGCTAGGCGGCAGGATCATGCCGGCTCTAGATACCATGTTAGAAACACTAGGAGTGCGGCCTAGGCTTAGTAGCCTAGGCCACACTAAGATGTCAGAATATTATGCTCTAGCCTGCAGTGGGGTGCTCTATAGCGAGTACAACCCTTCTAGGGTTAGCTATTTGTACCACCATTGTTGCTAGTGCAAACCCTCCTTTCTTCATTCTTACTTTCTACAGCTAACTTTGACATGCTATCAGAGCAGGTCGACCCTCCTGGGTCGATCCTGTGGGTGGGCCCACCACCTGTGGCTGCGCCAGGCCCGCGCGCGGCCCGTACGGGCTGCGCCAGGCCAGCGCGCGGCGCGGGCAGCCTGCGCGCGCCTCGTCCGTCCCCCTCTCGCCGTCCCCCGCGCTCCTGCCCCTATCCCACCCGTTTTAGGGTTTGGGGATGTAGAGTGTGGGAATGGCGGGTGAGGGGGTGCCGGTTGTGTGCCCTGTCCTCCTCCTCCTCCTCCTCCTCCGTCTCCCGCTGCTGCAGCTGCCGCTCAGGGGGGTGGTTGTGTGGGGAGCCGAAGGAGTGGTCCTAGGGGGGTGAAGGGGGAGTGGAGCTAGGGGCGCAGCAGGGGGTGTGTGTCGAGGGGTGTGGGACTGTTGGGGGAGGTTGAGCGGAGGTTGCCGTCGTGTCGTACGCAGCGCCTGTACTCCGGGGCACTCATTCCCGGTAGCTCAGAGAGCCGGTTGCGCCGTCGCCTGTGGGTCCGTTGCTCCTGCCGCGCATATTAGCCGCGGAGCCTGTTACTCCTGTACTCCGGGGCACTCATTCCCGGTAGCCACGTTGTCGCACCAGAGCCGTCTGTTGCCCGTGTGTCTGCATCTTCAGTCGTCGCCTCCTATCTACTCTCCTCTCACCAGCCCTCCTCCTCCTCACTTGCCCTCTGTAACTGCCTCTAGCTTTGCTCATAATTGTGAACCTTAAACTATTGCTTCTTGCTTGTGCTCAGAATGTGTGGTGACATCGTGATCCACCCTGAGCTTGTACTACTTTGCTTGCTCTGCTGATTACACCCCACTTTGACATAAGAGGTAGGAGGTTGTGCCCTAGAGCTAGGGTTTGGAGTGTACGAAGGAGAATTGGAGAAGAGGAATGATGGAACTAGCAAGCAGCAGGACACACAAATAGCAAACCCTAAGGGGTTGTACTCACTATTGAGCACCCCACTGCAGGCTAGACAAATAACATAATCTGACATGTGGCCCTGCCTATTTTGCAGCAGGTAGTAAAGGGAGAGATGGTTGTTGACATACGTGTGAAGGGCGAACGCGATGAGGTGCTTGGCTGCCCGACGTGCATGCAAGCCAAGTTCACCCGTTTCCCGTTCTCTAGTTCGGAGGCAACGGCTAAGGCACCGCTTGATGAGGTGGCGATGGACGTGGTGGGCCCTCTAAAGCTTGGAGCTGCTGGAGCTGAGTATTTCCTCACCATAGTGGACGTCTACACCCGCATGACTTGGGTGTACGTGCTGGCCAAGAAGAGCGACGTGGCTGAAACGGTGAAGACGATTGGTTGCTGATGGTGGAGTGGCAACAACACCGTCTTGTGAAGTCAATCCGCGCCGATCCAGGGGGAGAATTCCTAGGCAAGGAATTCTCATTGTGACCGTTTTGCATTTTTTTTTTTTTTTTACGTACTGTCCGCTTGTATCAAAGCGGACGGTCACTCAACAGCAAACCGGACTGTCTGATTTGAATTTTCGGAACTTCGGACAGTCCGAAGGCATACATGACACTTTTTTCAAAGTCTATACATAGGTTTTCGCGATTACTGTACCTTCGCCAACAGAACTATACACTCGTAACGCAATACACAGGTCCTCGCAATTTTCGCGAGAGGGTATACCGCGCTCCGATAACCAACTGCGAATGTCAAATATGCAAGTGTGCCAGAACTGGTCGCACCAACTTTAGTCTGTCAGTCACAACTCTAGTGCAGAGACTAGTCTCTGCTCAACCCCATGTCGCGCCGCCTACTACTATCTGTGTTACACCTCTTGTACCGCGGGTATCAAGAGTTCGTAGTGCGACCCGGCGCAGACTACATAACAGACATTATCCTTTTGTTAGCGGATGAAGACCGCAACACCATGTAGCAGGACAGAGAGCGTCAGAGGGAGAGATGGGACCATCTCCTTTGGGGCATGCCGCGGCAGGTGTTCACAGACACGTTCCGTATTAATCGGCGCGTGTTTGAGTATTTAGTGGATGTTTGGATCAGTAGGAACGGCGACCGCCAGCGCGTCATACCCACTGAAACCTGCATCGCAATGACGCTTGTTTATCTAGGAACCAGCGCTACTTTCCGGCAACTCGGATTGCAATTCGGGGTAGTCCTGCAACATGCTCAGAGAATCGTCCCAGGATACATTGAGTTCATCGTGGATGTTCTTCTACCTCTATGGGTAGCACACCCATCCGCCGAGGATTTGGCCGAAATAGCGGAGGAGTTCTGCTATGAGGGAGGTATCCCGGGTGTGATAGGGGCATTGGATGGCACATACATTGAGTGCAGGGGTTTCGGCAGGGATAAGGAAGACTTTAGAAACAGGAAGGGGTTCTATTATATTATACTCCAAATAGCACGTGAACGAGTAAACGAGCGCCTCAAAGGCAAGTGGCGCATCCTTGACTGTAGGATGGAGTGCCACAGTGAGAGGGTGCCGCAGGTGGTGAATGCCTGCATGGCACTACACAACATTGAACTTACGCTTGGCAGCAGGGATCGCTTGGGCCCCCCCAATGAGCGCCACCATTGGTGGCTCGAGGGGCCAGCGGCAAGGCTTCGACTTACCGCAACGGAGGTCCGCCGGTTCACTCCTCATCTTCGGATGAGGAGGTGGACTGCGGCGATCTACGCCTCCTACTGCGCCGCTCATCCGCGACGCATCCTGCCTTTTGTCGACGTGATCGCATAGCTCGCCTACCAGCTCGGCAGTTGTTGCCGTTTTCTTCCTCTCAGCAGCCTTACGACCCACCCCGCGTGTAGTTGCCTTTGATTTCTTCCCGTCTTTGTCGGCGTCTTGCTTACGTGGGTATTGCCACCACGCGTTCCGTAAACACCCCTCCCCACCATCAGACGAAGGCCGCGCTCCCCAAGTGAGGCGCCGTCCACGGATAGAGACACACGTCATCGCACCTGACGGGTGCGAGGCGCCGCTTGGGGAGTCGACGTTGTTTTGCGCGATGGTGTCGGGCGAGAGCGGGGTGTCAGACGCGGGAGGCGCCGGATTAGATGCGCCAGCAGGAGGAGCGGGCGAGGCTGGGGCTGGGTGTAGGCGTGGGGACGACACAAGGGGTAACCACTGCGACGGGCGCGGGGGTTGGCGCGAAAGTGCCGCCGTCTGCAGGAGGTGTCACAGCAGCACGTCCGGTCAATGCTACGGTGGTCGTCACAGCTGCCAGTGGGGGAGTGTGCGTCACAACGCATGTGGCACCATTCGCCGTGGCGGGTGAAGGCAGCGAGGGAGGCGCCGTCACCGTCGGAGTGGGAGGCATGGCTGAGGGCGGGCGACGGACAGTCGTGGCAGTTGTGCGGGTGGTGTTCGAAGCACTGGGAGCAGGCGCCGCAGGCATACCTGCTGGAGGGAGTCCGGTACCTCCAAGGACAGGGGGTACAGTGCTGGGGCGCTCACCCCAGAGGCGCTCGCCGAGATGGTACCACGGCGGCAGGTTCGTCACGTGTCCCTCCCCCGATCTCTTGATGCGGTCGTTGAGACGCCGCCATTGCTCCTTGACGCGATTGAACTTCGCCTTCAGCGCCGCCTGGTCGTGCCGCCAAGCCGGGATACGCTCCAGAACGTCACGCTGGACCAAGGGGTACCATGATCGCCCTTGCTGCCCGGTGCGAGCGCGGATCTGTGCGTCCAGATCAATGAAGGTTGCCAGCACCTCGCACTCCTCTTCAGGGGTCCAACGCGGGGCGTTTCGGGCAGTAGAGTGGCGGGAGCCAGCGGCATTGGTGGTGCTGGGCGCGTCAGTCTGCTGCGCGGGTTCCTCCTCAAACTCACCGAGCGCGCAGTGTCGTCCAAGTCAGCGCCCAGTCCGTAGTCGTCGTCGACGTCATAGGATGCCGAAGGGGAGGGGATATGGTACACCCACCAGTCAAGGGGGGTGACGGTAGTAGTAGTTGTTGGAGCAGAGGGCGCATTGGACGACCCAGGTACCAGTGACTCTTGTGTTTCTAGATTAGCGAGAGCAGGCGGGGCCAGGTGGCGGAGAGTTGGGAGTGGTGTTGTCGGACTGTGTGTTCTGGGCGTTGCTAGAGGGCTCCATTTTGCCAAGTAGCTAGAGATGATGTTTGAGAGGCTCAAACAATTCACTTCTTGTAGTGTGGGTTGGGTTTGTGTGATTGGCCAATGTGTTTTACGTTTGTTCGAAGCGCACATTTTGTAGTTTCGCGAGGCGGCCCGGTAAAAATTGGAGTCGCGCGCCAATCAGGTGTCAGGACTGGCGGGACTGTCCATTTGGCATTCGGACAGTCCACTGTCCGAATGTTGAGACGTTGGCAAAGGGAAAAAATGTCAGGACTGTCCAGTTTTTTTGCGACGTCGCCAACACCTTCGCGAACACCGTAACGAAATCGGGCGAAATGCGTTACCTTTTCGCCACCCGGACGGTCCACGGTTCGAACCGTTGGGTGCAAAATGGTTACGCGCCCCTGAGGCACCCCCTTACTATGCCATACTCCCCTGCAATGAACGGCATCGCCGAGCGAGCGAACCGGACAATCACGGAGACGGCACGCGGGTTGTTGATTGAAGCCGGCCTGATGCGGTGTGGAGCGCATATGTGGCCAAGAATAGAGCCGTCACCCCGCAGCAATGCCACGAGAGCCATCAAGTCCCTTCAGATGAGGAGGAAGGAAGGGGGACGAGGAGAGTTTAATCCCCTAATAGGTGGACATATGATGCACCGGGAAAGCAGGGCAAGACAGCCTTGGCTAGAGCGGCAATGATGGTAGGAGATGACAATGAGAGTGACTATGAAGAATGCGCGTTCGTGTTGTTCTCCCCGGTGGAGATGCTGGGAGAACCTTCAATTCGCAAGGAGGCCTTGGATAGTAGTGATGCTGAGGAGTTGAAGAAGGCCATGGAAAGTGAGCTGAAGAGCATTGAGGTGAACGACACGTCGGAATCGGTGGAGCTTCCGGAGGGGCGTAAGGCGAATACATCTGATGCCGACGGCAAGATCGAGGTCTACAAGTCTAGGCTTGTGGCCAAGGGGTACCAGCAGAAGGAGAATGTGGACTACAAGGAGTTGTTTGCTCCTGTTGTGAAGCCGACGACGCTGCGGACTCTACTCACGGGGCCTGCCATTAAAAGATGGGTAGTGATGCAGATGGATGTGACAACCGCGTTCTTCAACGGCATTCTCGAACAAGATATTTTAATGGCGCAGCCAGAGGGGTTTGATGATGGTAGTGACAGATTTTTGAAGCTGAAGAAGGCCCTCTATGGGCTGAAGCAGGCCCCTAGGCAATGGTACTTGAAGCTGCGCGAAGTGTTGGAGGAGATCGGCTTCACTCCCTCTACTCCTTATCGATAATTAACGCGTTTAGTCTTAGTAGCAACCATATCGGTAACTAATGCGCTTTCTCTTAGTAGCAACCATATTGGTAGTTAACGCGCGTATCTTTGGTACCAACTATATGGGTAAGTAACACGATTGCTCTTAGCAGCAACCATATGGATAAATAACGCGCTTTCTCTTAGTAGCAACCATATGAAAAAGTAACGCGCTTATTATTAGTAAGAACCATATGGATAAATAACATGCATCCTCTTGGTACCAACAATACGGGTAAAACGCGCTTACTTTTACTAGCAACCACTTCGGTAAGTAACGTGCCTAGACATAGAATCAACCATATGGTTAAGCAAAGCGCCTATTCTTGGCACCAACAATACGGGTAAATAACGCGCCTACTCTTAGTAGCAATTATATGGGTAAGTAAAGTGGTTACTCTTGGTACCAACCATATGGGTAAGTAACGCGCTTAATCTTGGCACACACAACGCCAATGAGGCTCATCCGCAAGCCTCTTGGTGAGGAAGTCTGCTGGCTGCTGGTGAGTCTTGATATAGATCGGATTCACCGTCCCCCTCTTCACCTTCTTACGCAGCCAGTGCCACTTGATACGCATGTGCTTGTTCAGCCCATGAAGCACAGCGTTCCTGGCCATCTCAAGAGCCCCCTTGATGTCACAAAATAGTGGCGTAGCAATTTTCTGCTCCTGGCCAATCTCCTCTAACAGCCTCCTCAGCCAAATCACCTCCTTCACCCCATGGAACATTGCCATGTACTCTGATTCCACGGACGAGATTGCCGTCTCCGTCTGCTTCTTGGACCTCCAACTAACAGGTCCACCCCCAACTACGCAGATGTATCCTCCCACAGATGAGGAATCCTCCTTCTCAGAAGCCCACGAAGAATCAGTAAAGCAAGTGAGAAAGAGCTTGCCTTCTCCAAGCCTCTCCCCCTTCTCCTTCAGCACCTCAACCCCTTTCTGCTTCACCTGTGCAAATGCAAAGTATTGAACTCCAATGCTTGGGTGAGAGTTCAGGTACTTCACCACACGCTCAGCTGCATCCACCTGCTCCTCTGATGGATTCAGCACCACCTTGGCCAGCTGCCCAACTGAGAAAGAGATGTCGGGCCTCGTGTGAACCGCTGCATACAAGAGGCTGCCCACCAAGGACTGAAATTGCTGCTGCTCCTCGGCTTCAACCCCTTCATCCTCTGCAGCCTTTACAAGCTTGAATTCTGCTGGCAGGGGAGTTGCAACCTTGCGCTCATTCTCAATCCCATACTTCTCCCCAAGCTCCTTGATGAACTTCTCCTGGTGCAGCTTCAACCACCTATGATCCAGATCCCTCTCCACGTGCATCCCGAGGTAGTATTTTACCTCCCCAAGGTTCTTGCATTTGAAGTTTTCCATCAGCTGCTGCTGCACTTTCTGGATCTCTTTCATGCTGCTGCTGAAAAGAAGAATGTCGTCTACGTAGACCAGAAACAGCACCAGCTTCTCCCCCTACCCCATGAAAAAGAGGCTCTCATCACAGCTGCTGGTCCTGAATCCCATCTCCTCTAAAACAGCAGCCAACTTCTGGTACCAGCAGCGTGGCGCCTGCTTCAAGCCGTAGATGGACTTTTTCAGTTTGCACACCCTGCCCGTACCATCCTCATACCCAGGCGGCTGCGTCATGTACACATCCTCCTCTAAAATCCCATTGAGAAATGCCGTTGATATATCCATCTGAATGATGAATTTCCCACTAACGGCTGCATCTGTCAACAAGACACGGAGGGTAGGGGGTTTGGCAGTAGGAGCAAAGATCTCGTTGAAGTCCTACTTCTCCTTCTGCATAAACCCCTTAGCCACCAGCCTACTCTTGTAGATGGTGACCTGCCCCTTGTCGCCGATCTTGATCCTCAGCACCCACTTGCACTGTACGGCTTTCTTCCCCTCAGGCAGCACCACCAGATCCCACGTCCTATTCTCGAGCAGGCTTTGGTACTCAGCATCCCTAGAAGCCAGCCACTTGTCCCTATCTGGTCCAGCTAATGCCTCTTCCATGCTAGCTGGTTCCTCTGGTGCAGGGGCAAGAAAACAGTAGGCAGGTTCATCCTCCTCATCCGGGTCATACCCTTGAGGCAAAATCAGTAACGCCTCCTCATTCCCAAGCTGCTGCTCTGCTTCACCAGCTCCTGCAATCAGTTTCATTGTTGTCATGCGAGTGCGTCCTGGCCTAGAGACGGGTGTTTCCCACCCCTTCATAACGACACCCTTCGGCTTCCTCTTTTGCACCTTACCCTTGCTCTGCTGCTGCTCTCCTCTTTCAGATCCAGCAGCTCCACCAGTGCTATCACTAGCCTCTCCTCCACCAGCAGGTGCCTCCTGTACCTTCTCTCCATCACCATTCCCCGCAACTGCCTCCTCTCCCTCCTGCTCCATCTGCTGGGACACCCTTGCCTCTGGTTGTTTCTCCCAGCCCCCATACATCATGCCCTAGATGAATTTCACATCCCTGCTGTCAAACAACATACCCTTGGATGGTTCCCACAACAGCCATCCCTTGCTCTCAGCAGCCAGCCCCAAATGCACACACCAGATTGCACTCGCCCCCAACTTACTGCGATAGGTCTTGGGGACGTGGGCGACTGCCATACAGCCAAACTCCCTCAGCATGTCCATCGGCGGCTTCCTCCCAAGCCACCTCTCCAACGGCACCCACGAGTCATCACCAACCTTGGTGAGTACCCTGTTCCTAGCGACGGTGGCGTGCCGGACAGCATGGGGCCACATCGAGTTGCTCAGCCCAGATTCTATGAGCAGCACCCTAGCTGTCTCTAGAATAGTCCGGTTCGCCCGTTCTGCTACACCGTTAGACTGTGGGGTGTAAGCCGTGGTCAGCTTCCTCTGGATGCCCTGCTTCTTGAGCCAAGCCGTCATCTCAGCTCCAAGGAACTCACCACCCCGGTCTGTCCTAATACGTTTCACCACACACTCCGCTTGCTTCTCCACGAACGGCAGCCAATCGTCCCGAATCGTGGAGGCGGCGTGATCTTTCTGCTTCAGCGGATACGCCCACATTAGCCTGCTCCAGTCATCCACTATGGTTAGGAAATACCGCTCCTCTTTGTGCCCTTGCACCGGCAGTGGCCCCACCAAGTCCATGTGGACCAGCTCCAACGGCTTCTTGCTCCTGCCAGCCACACTATGGAAGGGGAAACGGGTGAACTTTGAAAGGAGGCAAATTTCACAGTTATCATCGGGTGGTTGTCCGTTCAGCTTCAAGCCCTTAACGGCTCCATCCTTCTCCAGCTGCTTCAGCAAAGATATTGCCACATGCCACAAACGTCGATGTGCCGTTGCCCAATCTGTCTCCCCAGATCTGGCCGACACTTTCACACCAACCCCTCTAACGGTGTTGCACTCTCCCTGGGATGCAGACCCGTCTTCAACCTGCCCCCCACCGTGCCACGCCAGCGCCGGCAGCTGCCACATAGATCTGTACATGTCCTTGCTCTCGTGCAGATCCCAAAGCACCCGATTGCCCAGCTTTCCTTTATAAGTGCGAGCCCCATCCGTGTTGGTGTTCACCCCTCTATACACCATGTCGAGGGCCCACGCAAGGATAGAGCCCAAGCCAACACCATTCCATAACGGATTCACCATCTCGCGCAAGCCCTGGATGTCTGCGAACGCTGCAACGTCGCCGCGTTTTAACAGCGCTGTCGATAACGCACCCTCGCTCGTGCGTTGGACCTGTGCTTCATTCCACACCCTCTATACACCATGTCGAGGGCCCACGCAAGGATAGAGCCCAAGCCAACACCATTCCATAACGGATTCACCATCTCGCGCAAGCCCTGGATGTCTGCGAACGCTGCAACGTCGCCGCGTTGGAACAGCGATGTCGACAACGCACCCTCGCTCGTGCGTTGGACCTGTGCTTCATTCCACACCCTCTGTCGATGGCCCACGCAAGGATAGAGCCCAAGCCAACACCATTCCATAACGGATTCACCATCTCGCGCAAGCCCTGGATGTCTGCGAACGCTGCAACGTCGCCGCGTTGGAACAGCGCTGTCGATAACGCACCCTCGCTTGTGCGTTGGACCTGTGTTTCATTCCACACCCTCTATACACAATGTCGATGGCCCACGCATGAATTTACAAGCCAACACCACACCGCATCTCCATTCCAGTTGGCACTAGTACACGTCGTGCCTGAACAAGTTCCAACGGCCGGTATCCGTCGCCAACCCTGAATGTGTGCTCAGTATAACATTCCATAGTCCACGAGTTGGTAGGTCAAAGAGCGTGTCCGATGCCAAATGCACTCCCTAGACTTAACACAACATGACACCACAAGCGGCCAAGTTCAATTCAAATTGTTTTAGTTGTTCTTTGCAAGTGTATTCTGCTCCTATGTTTAAATTTGATCAATGCACATTGGCACTGTATTTTGCAGGATGCGATGATTGGTGGTGTCGAAACGGTACTAGATTCTGCGGAGATTGATGCGAGCGGCGCTGATTGGCCGACTCATCTCAAACGACTCCCCTCCCCATAACCGCACCAGCCAAGCTGGACATTCGCCGCGGAAGCAGCGGCTGTGATCCCGCGTTTAGTGGGTTATTGATCGGGTGGCTAATCGTAGACCGTCCGATTGTGGCTGTCTGCTTACAGTCCCCTCTCTAGACTCGCAAACCACCCCAACGACCGTCGTGCCCCACTCACCATCTTCCGTCACCCTCATACCAACTACCTTGACGCCGCTCGATGCTGAACACAGGTGTTTCCAGATCGCCAGTGAGTCAGAGTAGCGACGAAGCAAAGGGCTGACGCCATGTGCTTAGTAGCTACTTCTTCAGTTGTAACCGTACCTGAGATTTAGGGTGAGATAGTATTGGCTTGACCGGGACGGAGTAAATTAGTAACAATCCTTTCGGCTATTTTCTAAAGCTGGCTAAGCAATCCCGCAAGTTATAACTTGCATTCGTACAACCCTCATGACACGTGCAACTCGGCAAACAGAAAAGGAGAAGGAGCAGGCAAAACGACGCACGACACGGCGGATGTCGATACAGACCGACCATGAGGGTGGGGCCAGATCTAGGGCTACTAAAGCGGCCGCCGCGCAAACCAACCAAAGGAAACGTGCGGCGGGGAAGAAGGCTGAGGTTGGAACGAAGAAGTCCGGGAAGAAGGCGGAGGACAAGGGGAAGCAACCAACGGCACGCAAGCGTGTTTCGGCCGTGAAGAGCGATGCGGGTGTTGCCACTGCTGCCCTCGAGCCCGGTCCTTCCGACGACGGCACCATCGGCGGGAACGAAGACCCTGGGCGTGGCGGCGTGAGTGTTGCCGTCCGGCCGGGGGACAGAGAGGGCTTGGCGACTGGAGGAAAGCACGGCGAGGCTCCCGGCGACGACCAGGCCGCAACTGTGGTGTCCGTGGCAGAGGCATCACAGCAGCATATGACGCTGCTCCCCCCGCCCGTGGTCGAAGTATCTGCTGCAGTGATAGTTAAGGAGACGAATGCTGCGCACGATTGCACGGAGGAGCCGAAACACGACATTGCCGACGTCGGTGGATCTCCTCCCTCTGGGGGACGCGGGAGGCGTAGGCAGAGGAAGAGCGATGGGGAGGAGGAGTATGACACCCCCGTGGCCGAGGACATCCCCATACGCGCAAAGAGGAGGCAGACGACAGCCAGCGGTGACGACGCCGGTGGTGCTGAAGTTGGGACAACGCGAGGCACCACGGAGCCAAGTGCCTTGGCGACAGATCATGCTTTGCGGCAAAAGGGCCGACCTGGTCCGCGGAAACCATCTAGCGGACGGAGGGGCAAGCAAGCCTCGAGGGGGAAGAGGCCGAAGCGCGGCAAAGAAGGCCCTGGTGAAGCGGATGTTGAGGACGAGGGGGATGGGGAGGAGGAGGCCGAGGAGGATGCGGAGGAGGAGGACGAGGATGCAGGGGAGGAAGAAAACGACGAGGATGAGCAGGAGGACGACAATGATGAGGAGGAGGAGGAGGATGAGGATGGCGACGAGGGGAAGGAGGAGGACGATGAGGATGAGGACGAGGAGGAGGACGATGAGGGGGATGACGAGCCTGAGGAGGAAAAGAGTGAGGAGGAGGAGGAGGAGGAGGAGGAGGAGGAGGATGAGGAGGAGGAGGAGGAGGAGGAGGGTGAGGAGGAGGAGGAGGAGGAGGAGGAGGAGGAGGAGGAGGAGGAGGAGGAAGAGGAGGAGGAGGATGAGGAGGAGGATGAGGAGGAGGAGGACGACGTGGAGGAAGAAGAGGTGGAGGAAGGGGCGGATGAGGAAGAGGAGGAGGAGGAGGAGCCGGCAGGGAAAGGACGGGGCGCGCGAGGCAGACGGGGGAGTAGCACAGGGAAGGTTGGGGGCCGGTCTGGTCAATCCCGGAAACGCGGGGCGGTTGACGCAATGCGTGGCGGCCAAGCGGGCAAATCGAAGGCGCGTAAAGTGAAGGTCGAAACTGACCCAGGTTGAAGGAAGCAAGGGACAGGGTGGGGCAGGCGATGGAGAAGGAAAGGGTGTTGGGTGCAAATTTACATTGCACGACATCCTGCCGTCTGTTTGTACGAGTATGCGTGTGCGAATGCATTTGCGTGTGAATGGTGTGTTCGTGTGTTTGTTTGCTTTCGCATTTTTCGCTTGATGCATTTGCAGGTACTCGCGCAATGTGCGCTTCGGCACAACATTGTACGCGCTATGAACAGTGCAAGCAGAAAGGACGAGCTCGCAAAGGAACCCAAGATGGAAGCTTTGCAGTTCGGTTGAGTTGATTGCGCAGATTCAGTTCTATCCAACTCGAAATTGTACTGTTATGTTTGGTTAACTATAGTGTAGCAGGGAAGGCACTATAGGGGTACAATTTAGGTGAAGGTTGGATGTTGTTTGTCTGTATCTGCATGCTACAAGGCCAGGGGAAACCAGCGGAACCAGCATTTGGCTGGTTGGGCAAAGACAAAACAGGTTCTGTTTTTAGAACCTGAACCTGGTTGTTGTTTTCCCAGGTTGGAAAAACAGAACCAGAGGTTGTTTACCAACCTACCACCTGCTATTTTGTCCAGCCAGGTTGGTTCTGTTGCTTGGAATTATTTGGGATCATCCCTGGTTGTTCCCAGGTTGATTCCCAAGGTCCTTGCTAGCTAGAACTATTTAATCCTTCTCTGTTTGTACCTGAATATAGTCAAATTGATTCATGTGAATTCCTTCCTCGCTGGAATTTCGTTTCTGCGCTATTTGACGGCGGAATACTACCCGAGTCAACGCTAGTATGCTAGCACTCCAACGCTAGGCAAACGCTGTCCGAGCCATAACTTCGTAATGGCAGAACTTTTCGCGAGGCAACTTGGCTCATTTTAAAGCTCTTGGAGCGAGCTTCGATATAGCGAATTCTCAGCTTAATCCGATCGACGGTCTGCACGGCACGCTGCGCGACGTTCAAGGTACTCTTGCTGTTTTGACTAAGTCCTTCTTGATCCCTCTCTCTACAAACTCGGACCCGAGGATAGGGGCTGGTCTTGTACCAGGCACCCAGGGACCCTTGGAGGTGACCCCGAGGAGAGGTTTTAAGTTTGATTAAGTCCTAATAGCTTGAGTTTATTAGGCCCTTACACCAACAAGCTGGTATCAGAGCTGCGTTATAGTGATCCTCGTTATAGGTAGCTATGGCGGGCAACACCTCGGCGGGAGCTGGTGAATCTTCAGCCCAAGATCGTAGCGGCAGCCAAGATTCTGGTCTTTCAGCGCCAAGGGGAGCGCGAACAAACCAGGGCTCGCTTGTCAAGGAGGTGCTGAAGAATTTCACCGTCGAGAAGTTCAATGGTGAGGGCTATGATGATTGGGCCTGGAAAATGCAATTATATTTCCGTCAGATCGGTTTGCTGAAACTAATGATTGGGGAGGAGCCTAGACCGAGTGACCCCACGCTGCAGGAAGATTGGGACGAGCGCTCCTCGGCTGGCTACTATTTGATGTCGCAGAGTTTGGAGCTGAACCAGCGTCACCACGTCATGCACCTGCTGCCGGAGGTTGAATGCGGTCCGAAGGCGTGGACCGTGTTGAAGGAGCTGCACGCCCCGACCTCCGTTGTCGCAACGTTGATGCTGGAGAGGGAGCTGTCCGCGTTGCGCCTGAGCGAGGGAGAGCCGGTGCAACCAGTCCTGGACAAGATGCGCGACCTCTACGCGAAGTTGGCGACCGCGGGAATCACCTACCCGGAGCAGACCAAGTGCTTGAAGATGCTCTCGCTGCTGCCAGAATCGTGGCTTCAATTTACGAGCGGATTGAGCCTGCCGCAGAACCAGAGCTTGTGGACGCTCGAGTGGGTGCGGACGAAGACTCTGGAGGAGGACTTCCGTCGCCGCCAACTGAGGGGTGGAGACGACGGCAGCAGCGGCTACGGGATGCAAGGGAGCCGACGTGGCAGAGGACGTGGCTTCGGTGGTGCTGGGCGCGGTGCAAAGAAGGACGACGACTCCAACGACCAACAAGGAGGTACCGGTTGGGGTCGTGGTGCGAAATCTGGACGTGGGGGCAAGTCGGGTGCTGGTGGCAAAATGAAAAGGAGTTGCTGGTATTGTGAGAAGGAAGGGCACCCCTGGTTTTTGTGCTATAAGAAACCCGATGGATGGACCCCCCAGAATCGTCACCAGGATGGCGGCGCGCGGAGGAACCAGAAAAACGGCGCCAACATGGTCGCTGATTCGTCCGACAACAACCCGAAGGGCAACGGCGGTGCGGAGAAGAAGAAGGAGCGCACCGCGGGCCAATTCTTCCATGTGGGAGACAAGGGGGAGCAAGGAGACGCCTCTGCCAAAGTTGGAGCAGAGCTGCACCCCCTAGACTATTGGGTGTTGGACACAGGCGCTGCTTGGACGATGACGCCGCGCAAGGACCTGCTGGACGAAGTACGAGCTGCACCGATCAATGAAGTGTGCTCCGCCTCTGGACACATGTTGAAGGTGGCTGGTGCGGGACGAGCTGCGTTTAAGGGAGCGGATGGCAAGCCGGTGGTGCTGCACGACGTTCTCTTCGTCCCCGACCTGAAGGCCAACCTTATCTCCCTCCGTAAGCTTGGCAAGGCTGGGGTGAACACCAACACGGATGGGGCACGCACTTATAAGGGGAAGCTGGGCAATCGGGTGCTTTGGGATCTGCACGAGAGCAAGGACGTGTACAGATCTATGTGGCAGCTGCCGGCCCTGGCGTGGCATGGTGGGGGGCAGGCTGGAGAGGGGTCTGCATCCCAGGGGGAGTGCAATGCCGTTGGAGGGGTTGGTGTGAAAGTGTCGGCCAGATCTGGGGAGACAGATTGGGCAACGGCACACCGGCGCTTAGGGCATGTGGCAATGCCTTTGCTGAAGCAGCTGGAGAAGGATGGAGCCGTTAAGGGTCTGAAGCTGAACGGACAGCCACCCGATGACAACTGTGAAATCTGTTTGCTTTCAAAGTTCACCCGTTTCCCTTTCCATAGTGTGGCTGGCAGGAGCAAGAAGCCTTTGGAGCTGGTCCACATGGACTTGGTGGGGCCGCTGCCGGTGCAAGGGCACAAGGGGGAGCGGTATTTTCTTACAATTGTGGATGACTGGAGCAGGCTGATGTGGGCGTATCCGCTGAAGCAGAAGGACCACGCCGCCTCCACGATACGGGACGATTGGCTGCCATTCGTGGAGAAGCAGGCGGAGTGTGTAGTGAAGCGGATTAGGACAGACCGGGGTGGTGAGTTCCTTGGAGCTGAAATGACGGCCTGGCTCAAGAAGCAGGGCATCCAGAGAGAGCTGACCACGGCTTATACCCCACAGTCCAATGGTGTAGCAGAACGGGCAAACCGGACCATTCTGGAGACAGCTAGGGCGCTGCTCATAGAATCTGGGCTGAGCAATTCTATGTGGCCTCATGCTGTCCGGCACGCCACTGTCGCTAGGAACAGGGTGCTCACCAAGGTTGGGGATGACTCGTGGGTGCCGTTGGAGAGGTGGCTTGGGAGGAAGCCGCCGGTGGACATGCTGAGGGTGTTCGGTTGCATGGCAGTCGCCCACGTTCCCAAGACCTACCGCAGTAAGTTGGGGGCGAGTGCAATCTGGTGTGTGCATTTGGGGCTGGCTGCTGAGAGCAAGGGATGGCTGCTGTGGGAACCATCCAAGGGTGTGTTGTTTGACAGCAGGGATGTGAAATTCATTGAGGGCATGATGTATGGGAGCTGGGAGAAACAGCCGGAGGCAAGGGTGTCCCAGCAGATGGAGCAGATCACCATGCAGCTGGACCTGACTCCTAGTGTGTGGGAGGAGGGAGAGGAGGCAGCTGCTGGAAATGGTGATGGAGAGAAGATACAGGAGGCATCTGCTGGTGGAGAAAATGGTGTGGAAACTGGCGGCAGCACTAGTGGAGCTGCTGGACCCGAGGGAGGAGAGAAGCAGCAGGGAAAAACTAAGAAGCCGAAGGGTGTCGTTATGAAGGGATGGGAGACACCCGTCTCCAGGCCAGGACGTACCCGTATGGCTACTAAGAAGCTGACTGCAGGAACTGATGCAGCAGAGCAGCAGCTAGGGACCGAAGAGGCATTGCTGATTCTACCTCATGGCTATGACCCGGATGAGGAGGATGAGCCTGCGTACTGTTTTCTTGCCCCTGCACCAGAGGAACCAGCTAGCATGGAGGAGGCATTAGCTGGACCAGATAGGGACAAGTGGCTGGCTTCTAGGGATGCTGAGTACCAGAGTCTGCTGGAGAATAGGACATGGGATCTGGTGGTGCTGCCTGATGGGAAGAAAGCGATACAATGCAAGTGGGTGCTGAGGATCAAGACCGATGACAAGGGGCAGGTCACCATCTACAAGAGTAGGCTGGTGGCGAAGGGGTTTATGCAGAAGGAGAAGCAGGACTTCAACGAGATCTTTGCTCCCACTGCCAAACCCCCTACCCTCCGTGTCTTGTTGGCAGATGCAGCTGTTAGTGGGAAATTCATCATTCAGATGGATATTTCAACGGCATTCCTGAATGGGATTTTAGAGGAGGATGTGTACATGACGCAGCCGCCTGGGTATGAGGATGGTACGGGCAGGGTGTGCAAGCTCAACAAGTCCATCTACGGCTTGAAGCAGGCGCCACGCTGCTGGTACCAGAAGTTGGCAGCTGTTTTAGAGGAGATGGGATTCAGGACCAGCAGCTGTGATGAGAGCCTCTTTCTCAAGGGCGAGGGGGAGAAGCTGGTGCTGTTTCTGGTCTATGTGGACGACATTCTTCTCTTCAGCAGCAGCATGAAGGAGATCCAGAAAGTGCAGCAGCAACTGATGGAAAACTTCAAGTGCAAGAACCTTGGGGAGGTAAAGTACTACCTCGGGATGCACGTGGAGAGGGATCCAGATCACAGGTGGTTGAAGCTGCACCAGGAGAAGTTCATCAAGGAGCTGGGGGAGAAGTATGGGATTGAGAATGAGCGCAAGGTTGCAACTCCCCTGCCAGCAGAATTCAAGCTTGTGAAGGCTGCAGAGGATGAAGGGGTTGAAGCTGAAGAGCAGCAGCAATTTCAGTCCTTGGTGGGCAGCCTCTTGTACGCAGCAGTTCACACGAGGCCCGACATCTCTTTCTCGGTTGGGCAGCTGGCTAGGGTGGTGCAGAATCCATCAGAGGAGCAGGTGGATGCAGCTGAGCGTGTGGTGAAGTACCTGAACTCTCACCCAAGCATTGGAGTTCAATACTCCGCATCTGCACAGGTGAAGCAGAAAGGGGTGGAGGTGCTGAAAGAGAAGGGGGAGAGGCTTGGAGAAGGCAAGCTGTTTCTGACTTGCTTTACCGATGCTACGTGGGCTTCTGAGAAGGAGGATTCCTCATCTGTGGGAGGATACATCTGCGTAGTTGGGGGAGGACCTGTTAGTTGGAGGTCCAAGAAGCAGACGGAGACGGCACTCTCTTCCGTAGAATCAGAGTACATGGCGATGTTCCATGGGGTGAAGGAGGTGATTTGGCTGAGGAGGCTGTTAGAGGAGATTGGCCAGGAGCAGAAAGTTGCTACGCCGCTGTTTTGTGATAGCAAAGGGGCTCTTGGGATGGCCAGAAACGCTGTGCTTCATGGGCTGAACAAGCACATGCGTATCAAGTGGCACTGGCTGCGTAAGGAGGTGAAGAGGGGGACGGTGCATCCGATCTACATCAAGACTCACCAGCAGCCAGCAGACTTTCTCACCAAGAGGCTTGCGGATGAGCCTCATTGGCGTTGTGTGCGCATGAGTGGAATGAGCATGAACTAGCATGGAATGACGGGGATGCAGCCGGCAGGCTGAGGGGGAGTGTGTTGGGTGCAAATGCACATTGCACGACATCCTGCCGTCTGTTTGTACGAGTATGCGTGTGCGAATGCATTTGCGTGTGAATGGTGTATTCGTGTGTTTGTTTGCTTTCGCATTTTTCGCTTGATGCATTTGCAGGTACTCGCGCAATGTGCGCTTTGGCACAACATTGTATGCGCTATGAACAGTGCAAGCAGGAAGGACGAGCTCGCAAAGGAACCCAAGATGGAAGCTTTGCAGTTCGGTTGAGTTGATTGCGCAGATTCAGTTCTATCCAACTCGGAATTGTACTGTTTTGTTTGGTTAACTATAGTGTAGCAGGGAAGGCACTATAGGGGTACAATTTAGGTGAAGGTTGGATGTTGTTTGTCTGTATCTGCATGCTACAAGGCCAGGGGAAACCAGCGGAACCAGCATTTGGCTGGTTGGGCAAAGACAAAACAGGTTCTGTTTTTAGAACCTGAACCTGGTTGTTGTTTTCCCAGGTTGGAAAAACAGAACCAGAGGTTGTTTACCAACCTACCACCTGCTATTTTGTCCAGCCAGGTTGGTTCTGTTGCTTGGAATTATTTGGGATCATCCCTGGTTGTTCCCAGGTTGATTCCCAAGGTCCTTGCTAGCTAGAACTATTTAATCCTTCTCTGTTTGTACCTGAATATAGTCAAATTGATTCAAGCGAATTCCTTCCTCGCTGGAATTTCGTTTCTGCGCTATTCGACGGCGGAATGCTACCCGAGTCAACGCTAGTATGCTAGCACTCCAACGCTAGGCAAACGCTGTCCGAGCCAGAACTTCGTAATGGCAGAACTTTTCGCGAGGCAACTTGGCTCATTTTAAAGCTCTTGGAGCGAGCTTCGATATAGCGAATTCTCAGCTTAATCCGACCGACGGTCTGCACGGCACGCTGCACGACGTTCAAGGTGCTCTTGCTGTTTTGACTAAGTCCTTCTTGATCCCTCTCTCTACAAACTCGGACCCGAGGATAGGGGCTGGTCTTGTACCAGGCACCCAGGGACCCTTGGAGGTGACCCCGAGGAGAGGTTTTAAGTTTGATTAAGTCCTAATAGCTTGAGTTTATTAGGCCCTTACACCAACAGTGGGATGGCTGCTGTGGGAACCATCCAAGGGTGTGTTGTTTGACAGCAGGGATGTGAAATTCATTGAGGGCATGATGTATGGGAGCTGGGAGAAACAGCCGGAGGCAAGGGTGTCCCAGCAGATGGAGCAGATCACCATGCAGCTGGACCTGACTCCTAGTGTGTGGGAGGAGGGAGAGGAGGCAGCTGCTGGAAATGGTGATGGAGAGAAGGTACAGGAGGCATCTGCTGGTGGAGAAAATGGTGTGGAAACTGGCGGCAGCACTAGTGGAGCTGCTGGACCCGAGGGAGGAGAGAAGCAGCAGGGAAAAACTAAGAAGCCGAAGGGTGTCGTTATGAAGGGATGGGAGACACCCGTCTCCAGGCCAGGACGTACCCGTATGGCTACTAAGAAGCTGACTGCAGGAACTGATGCAGCAGAGCAGCAGCTAGGGACCGAAGAGGCATTGCTGATTCTACCTCATGGCTATGACCCGGATGAGGAGGATGAGCCTGCGTACTGTTTTCTTGCCCCTGCACCAGAGGAACCAGCTAGCATGGAGGAGGCATTAGCTGGACCAGATAGGGACAAGTGGCTGGCTTCTAGGGATGCTGAGTACCAGAGTCTGCTGGAGAATAGGACATGGGATCTGGTGGTGCTGCCTGATGGGAAGAAAGCGATACAATGCAAGTGGGTGCTGAGGATCAAGACCGATGACAAGGGGCAGGTCACCATCTACAAGAGTAGGCTGGTGGCGAAGGGGTTTATGCAGAAGGAGAAGCAGGACTTCAACGAGATCTTTGCTCCCACTGCCAAACCCCCTACCCTCCGTGTCTTGTTGGCAGATGCAGCTGTTAGTGGGAAATTCATCATTCAGATGGATATTTCAACGGCATTCCTGAATGGGATTTTAGAGGAGGATGTGTACATGACGCAGCCGCCTGGGTATGAGGATGGTACGGGCAGGGTGTGCAAGCTCAACAAGTCCATCTACGGCTTGAAGCAGGCGCCACGCTGCTGGTACCAGAAGTTGGCAGCTGTTTTAGAGGAGATGGGATTCAGGACCAGCAGCTGTGATGAGAGCCTCTTTCTCAAGGGCGAGGGGGAGAAGCTGGTGCTGTTTCTGGTCTATGTGGACGACATTCTTCTCTTCAGCAGCAGCATGAAGGAGATCCAGAAAGTGCAGCAGCAACTGATGGAAAACTTCAAGTGCAAGAACCTTGGGGAGGTAAAGTACTACCTCGGGATGCACGTGGAGAGGGATCCAGATCACAGGTGGTTGAAGCTGCACCAGGAGAAGTTCATCAAGGAGCTGGGGGAGAAGTATGGGATTGAGAATGAGCGCAAGGTTGCAACTCCCCTGCCAGCAGAATTCAAGCTTGTGAAGGCTGCAGAGGATGAAGGGGTTGAAGCTGAAGAGCAGCAGCAATTTCAGTCCTTGGTGGGCAGCCTCTTGTACGCAGCAGTTCACACGAGGCCCGACATCTCTTTCTCGGTTGGGCAGCTGGCTAGGGTGGTGCAGAATCCATCAGAGGAGCAGGTGGATGCAGCTGAGCGTGTGGTGAAGTACCTGAACTCTCACCCAAGCATTGGAGTTCAATACTCCGCATCTGCACAGGTGAAGCAGAAAGGGGTGGAGGTGCTGAAAGAGAAGGGGGAGAGGCTTGGAGAAGGCAAGCTATTTCTCACTTGCTTTACCGATGCTACGTGGGCTTCTGAGAAGGAGGATTCCTCATCTGTGGGAGGATACATCTGCGTAGTTGGGGGAGGACCTGTTAGTTGGAGGTCCAAGAAGCAGACGGAGACGGCACTCTCTTCCGTAGAATCAGAGTACATGGCGATGTTCCATGGGGTGAAGGAGGTGATTTGGCTGAGGAGGCTGTTAGAGGAGATTGGCCAGGAGCAGAAAGTTGCTACGCCGCTGTTTTGTGATAGCAAAGGGGCTCTTGGGATGGCCAGAAACGCTGTGCTTCATGGGCTGAACAAGCACATGCGTATCAAGTGGCACTGGCTGCGTAAGGAGGTGAAGAGGGGGACGGTGCATCCGATCTACATCAAGACTCACCAGCAGCCAGCAGACTTTCTCACCAAGAGGCTTGCGGATGAGCCTCATTGGCGTTGTGTGCGCATGAGTGGAATGAGCATGAACTAGCATGGAATGACGGGGATGCAGCCGGCAGGCTGAGGGGGAGTGTGTTGGGTGCAAATGCACATTGCACGACATCCTGCCGTCTGTTTGTACGAGTATGCGTGTGCGAATGCATTTGCGTGTGAATGGTGTATTCGTGTGTTTGTTTGCTTTCGCATTTTTCGCTTGATGCATTTGCAGGTACTCGCGCAATGTGCGCTTTGGCACAACATTGTATGCGCTATGAACAGTGCAAGCAGGAAGGACGAGCTCGCAAAGGAACCCAAGATGGAAGCTTTGCAGTTCGGTTGAGTTGATTGCGCAGATTCAGTTCTATCCAACTCGGAATTGTACTGTTTTGTTTGGTTAACTATAGTGTAGCAGGGAAGGCACTATAGGGGTACAATTTAGGTGAAGGTTGGATGTTGTTTGTCTGTATCTGCATGCTACAAGGCCAGGGGAAACCAGCGGAACCAGCATTTGGCTGGTTGGGCAAAGACAAAACAGGTTCTGTTTTTAGAACCTGAACCTGGTTGTTGTTTTCCCAGGTTGGAAAAACAGAACCAGAGGTTGTTTACCAACCTACCACCTGCTATTTTGTCCAGCCAGGTTGGTTCTGTTGCTTGGAATTATTTGGGATCATCCCTGGTTGTTCCCAGGTTGATTCCCAAGGTCCTTGCTAGCTAGAACTATTTAATCCTTCTCTGTTTGTACCTGAATATAGTCAAATTGATTCAAGCGAATTCCTTCCTCGCTGGAATTTCGTTTCTGCGCTATTCGACGGCGGAATGCTACCCGAGTCAACGCTAGTATGCTAGCACTCCAACGCTAGGCAAACGCTGTCCGAGCCAGAACTTCGTAATGGCAGAACTTTTCGCGAGGCAACTTGGCTCATTTTAAAGCTCTTGGAGCGAGCTTCGATATAGCGAATTCTCAGCTTAATCCGACCGACGGTCTGCACGGCACGCTGCACGACGTTCAAGGTGCTCTTGCTGTTTTGACTAAGTCCTTCTTGATCCCTCTCTCTACAAACTCGGACCCGAGGATAGGGGCTGGTCTTGTACCAGGCACCCAGGGACCCTTGGAGGTGACCCCGAGGAGAGGTTTTAAGTTTGATTAAGTCCTAATAGCTTGAGTTTATTAGGCCCTTACACCAACAGTGGGATGGCTGCTGTGGGAACCATCCAAGGGTGTGTTGTTTGACAGCAGGGATGTGAAATTCATTGAGGGCATGATGTATGGGAGCTGGGAGAAACAGCCGGAGGCAAGGGTGTCCCAGCAGATGGAGCAGATCACCATGCAGCTGGACCTGACTCCTAGTGTGTGGGAGGAGGGAGAGGAGGCAGCTGCTGGAAATGGTGATGGAGAGAAGGTACAGGAGGCATCTGCTGGTGGAGAAAATGGTGTGGAAACTGGCGGCAGCACTAGTGGAGCTGCTGGACCCGAGGGAGGAGAGAAGCAGCAGGGAAAAACTAAGAAGCCGAAGGGTGTCGTTATGAAGGGATGGGAGACACCCGTCTCCAGGCCAGGACGTGCCCGTATGGCTACTAAGAAGCTGACTGCAGGAACTGATGCAGCAGAGCAGCAGCTAGGGACCGAAGAGGCATTGCTGATTCTACCTCATGGCTATGACCCGGATGAGGAGGATGAGCCTGCGTACTGTTTTCTTGCCCCTGCACCAGAGGAACCAGCTAGCATGGAGGAGGCATTAGCTGGACCAGATAGGGACAAGTGGCTGGCTTCTAGGGATGCTGAGTACCAGAGTCTGCTGGAGAATAGGACATGGGATCTGGTGGTGCTGCCTGATGGGAAGAAAGCGATACAATGCAAGTGGGTGCTGAGGATCAAGACCGATGACAAGGGGCAGGTCACCATCTACAAGAGTAGGCTGGTGGCGAAGGGGTTTATGCAGAAGGAGAAGCAGGACTTCAACGAGATCTTTGCTCCCACTGCCAAACCCCCTACCCTCCGTGTCTTGTTGGCAGATGCAGCTGTTAGTGGGAAATTCATCATTCAGATGGATATTTCAACGGCATTCCTGAATGGGATTTTAGAGGAGGATGTGTACATGACGCAGCCGCCTGGGTATGAGGATGGTACGGGCAGGGTGTGCAAGCTCAACAAGTCCATCTACGGCTTGAAGCAGGCGCCACGCTGCTGGTACCAGAAGTTGGCAGCTGTTTTAGAGGAGATGGGATTCAGGACCAGCAGCTGTGATGAGAGCCTCTTTCTCAAGGGCGAGGGGGAGAAGCTGGTGCTGTTTCTGGTCTATGTGGACGACATTCTTCTCTTCAGCAGCAGCATGAAGGAGATCCAGAAAGTGCAGCAGCAACTGATGGAAAACTTCAAGTGCAAGAACCTTGGGGAGGTAAAGTACTACCTCGGGATGCACGTGGAGAGGGATCCAGATCACAGGTGGTTGAAGCTGCACCAGGAGAAGTTCATCAAGGAGCTGGGGGAGAAGTATGGGATTGAGAATGAGCGCAAGGTTGCAACTCCCCTGCCAGCAGAATTCAAGCTTGTGAAGGCTGCAGAGGATGAAGGGGTTGAAGCTGAAGAGCAGCAGCAATTTCAGTCCTTGGTGGGCAGCCTCTTGTACGCAGCAGTTCACACGAGGCCCGACATCTCTTTCTCGGTTGGGCAGCTGGCTAGGGTGGTGCAGAATCCATCAGAGGAGCAGGTGGATGCAGCTGAGCGTGTGGTGAAGTACCTGAACTCTCACCCAAGCATTGGAGTTCAATACTCCGCATCTGCACAGGTGAAGCAGAAAGGGGTGGAGGTGCTGAAAGAGAAGGGGGAGAGGCTTGGAGAAGGCAAGCTATTTCTCACTTGCTTTACCGATGCTACGTGGGCTTCTGAGAAGGAGGATTCCTCATCTGTGGGAGGATACATCTGCGTAGTTGGGGGAGGACCTGTTAGTTGGAGGTCCAAGAAGCAGACGGAGACGGCACTCTCTTCCGTAGAATCAGAGTACATGGCGATGTTCCATGGGGTGAAGGAGGTGATTTGGCTGAGGAGGCTGTTAGAGGAGATTGGCCAGGAGCAGAAAGTTGCTACGCCGCTGTTTTGTGATAGCAAGGGGGCTCTTGGGATGGCCAGAAACGCTGTGCTTCATGGGCTAAACAAGCACATGCGTATCAAGTGGCACTGGCTGCGTAAGGAGGTGAAGAGGGGGACGGTGCATCCGATCTACATCAAGACTCACCAGCAGCCAGCAGACTTTCTCACCAAGAGGCTTGCGGATGAGCCTCATTGGCGTTGTGTGCGCATGAGTGGAATGAGCATGAACTAGCATGGAATGACGGGGATGCAGCCGGCAGGCTGAGGGGGAGTGTGTTGGGTGCAAATTTACATTGCACGACATCCTGCCGTCTGTTTGTATGAGTATGCGTGTGCGAATGCATTTGCGTGTGAATGGTGTGTTCGTGTGTTTGTTTGCTTTCGCATTTTTCGCTTGATGCATTTGCAGGTACTCGCGCAATGTGCGCTTCGGCACAACATTGTACGCGCTATGAACAGTGCAAGCAGAAAGGACGAGCTCGCAAAGGAACCCAAGATGGAAGCTTTGCAGTTCGGTTGAGTTGATTGCGCAGATTCAGTTCTATCCAACTCAAAATTGTACTGTTTTGTTTGGTTAACTATAGTGTAGCAGGGAAGGCACTATAGGGGTACAATTTAGGTGAAGGTTGGATGTTGTTTGTCTGTATCTGCATGCTACAAGGCCAGGGGAAACCAGCGGAACCAGCATTTGGCTGGTTGGGCAAAGACAAAACAGGTTCTGTTTTTAGAACCTGAACCTGGTTGTTGTTTTCCCAGGTTGGAAAAACAGAACCAGAGGTTGTTTACCAACCTACCACCTGCTATTTTGTCCAGCCAGGTTGGTTCTGTTGCTTGGAATTATTTGGGATCATCCCTGGTTGTTCCCAGGTTGATTCCCAAGGTCCTTGCTAGCTAGAACTATTTAATCCTTCTCTGTTTGTACCTGAATATAGTCAAATTGATTCATGTGAATTCCTTCCTCGCTGGAATTTCGTTTCTGCGCTATTCGACGGCGGAATGCTACCCGAGTCAACGCTAGTATGCTAGCACTCCAACGCTAGGCAAACGCTGTCCGAGCCATAACTTCGTAATGGCAGAACTTTTCGCGAGGCAACTTGGCTCATTTTAAAGCTCTTGGAGCGAGCTTCGATATAGCGAATTCTCAGCTTAATCCGATCGACGGTCTGTACGGCACGCTGCGCGACGTTCAAGGTACTCTTGCTGTTTTGACTAAGTCCTTCTTGATCCCTCTCTCTACAAACTCGGACCCGAGGATAGGGGCTGGTCTTGTACCAGGCACCCAGGGACCCTTGGAGGTGACCCCGAGGAGAGGTTTTAAGTTTGATTAAGTCCTAATAGCTTGAGTTTATTAGGCCCTTACACCAACAAAGGGAAGGCGCGCGAAAGGGGTACCTGTAGGTTCGGCAAAGAAGGAACCTGCCCGTAAACGAGGCAGCACCCGCCGAAGCACACCGCGGAAAGGGGGCAACGATAAGGAGCAGGCAGCAAAACCGAAGGGACAGCAACGAGGTACGCAAAGTGTCACAAACGCATGGCATAGCTGCCGTGGTTTGTGATGAACAGACCCTAACAACACCGTGTTCCACCCGTGTTTCTCCGCCGCAGGGAAGGAGAAGGTTGACGAATCGGCTAAACCGGGTAAGGCGTGACTATACACTACAGTTCCCAGCTACACCCCTGTCTGAATCATGCGGTTACTCGTTTGCGTGCATGTGTCCAAATGTACATAGCAGACACCATCTCCGTGCTCATCCTCCGTGTGACTCTCAGCCCCCCGTGTTACAGGCATTGGGCCACCGGTAAGCGTGCAACGGATGCAGCTAACGAAAGGGGCCGGAAGAGCGAGTGTGGCACCGCTATCCACAGGAGCACCAAGGTTCTTCACGCCATACTCCGGCCCGAGCAAAGTCGCTGCGACTGCACCCGGCGCGGCTACAGGAGAGGAATCCGAATCCCCTCCACCAGCCCCCGTCACGCACTCCCCACTCGCCTCTCCCTCTTACCCATTTCGGCCACTACACGCTTCTCCTGTCCGGGGCAGGGCGGTCTCCCCCCTCGCTGGTCCATCGCGCGGGCATCAACCAAGCACTTCTGCCAATCCCTTCCCTGAGCCTCCCTTTCCCCGCCAGCGTGATAGTGTGAGGGCACACGGGGCTGCTGCTGAAGACGTTGATCCCCTTGGCCAGAGAGGGGTTTCTACACACCCTTTTCCGGATGTCATGGATGCGCTGGGCGAAGGTGCAGAGCATGGGCAGTTTGTTACACGAGACGAGTTCCAGCAGCTACGGTCTGAGATGTACGCCATGTTTGCTCAGCTCGGCCTGCGTCGTGGAGCAACTGCGAGCTATGCCGGGGGGACTATAGTGGTGCCTATGGCTGGTACCCCGCCGCCGATGAGTGCCGTGGACAGGGCACGTGTGCTTGTGCTTCGGGAGACCAACCCATTCCCGGTATGTGGCGGGTTGGGGTTGACGTGGCAACCAGGGAAGGGTTGGGGTTGACGTGGCAACCAGGGAAGGGTTGGGGATGACGTGGCGGTTGGAAAGGGTGCGCGGGAGCGGTGCAGGGCGACACGCGGCTCCACAGGTGGGCGGGGGCTGACGTGGCTCTTTCGGATCTCTGAGTGCGACGTGGCAAGTGGGTTGGGTTGTTGGTGTAGGCGGCGGACGCAAGGGCGTGTGACGTGGCAAAAAAGGTGAGGGTTGAGATATGACGTGGTGGTGTTGAACGGATGCAAGGGAGCGGCGCATGACGGGGCGAGAGCCTTCAGGTGGGTGGGGGGTGACGTGGCATGGGGTGGGTGGGGGGTGACGTGGCATGGGGTGGGTGGGTGTGACGTGGGCGGATGTGAGGGTTGGGGCTGACGTGGCGGTTTGGACGGGTACAGGGGAGCGGCGCGGGACGAGGCGACGCATGTCCGGTTGGTGGGGGGTGACGTGGCATGGGGAGGGTGGGTGTGACGTGTCACGTGGGGATGGTCGTTGGTGGATTTGGCGGATGCAGGAGGGTGTGCCGTGGCGGGATGTGAGGGGTGGGGCTGACGTGGCGGCTTGGAAGGTTACACGGGAGCGGCGCGGGACCAGGCGACACGTGTCAGGTGGGTGGGGGGGTGACGTGGCATGGGGTGGGTGGGTGTGACGTGGCACGTGGGCCTGGTTGTTGTTCCCTGACGTGGCGGTTCCTACTGGGTGTGACGTGGCGGGATGTGAGGCTTGGGGCTGACGTGGCTGCCTGGAAGGTTACACGGGAGTGGCGCGTCACGACGCTGGTCGTGTCAGGTGGGTGGGGGGGTGACGTGGCATGGGGTGGGTGGGTGTGACGTGGCACGTGGGCCTGGTTGTTGTTCCCTGACGTGGCGGATGCTACTGCGTGTGACGTGGCGGGATATGAGGGGTGGGGGCTGACGTGGAAAGTTCCTACAGTCCATCCTGTAGTCACCCGGCCACAGTCATTACTCATAATTTCTCTCTCCCCGTGTCGTGTTGTAAACCCCACACCCCTGCGCAGAGCAAAGCCTACTTAGTGTGCTCTCAGCTCCTGTTTTTGAACCCCCCGGAGAAAATTCAGTATTACCCTGCACCGGAGGAAGTGTTCGAGGCCTTCGCTGTCCACTTGTCTGCCGAGGGGCTAGAGTCAATGAAGCTGCTGTGGTTGCACAACGACAAGTCAACCATGGGTGTTTTCAACCACCAGATGTCATCAACCAGGTCAACAATCAACACCACCCTCAGGCCAGCAACGTACGCCGGCATGGGTCTCTCCGATTACGCCAATGCGGTGGATTGCCTGCCCACTGAGCTACACCCAAAGAAGTGGTTCAACGACGAGCAACTCCTGGCGGAGTACAGAGATGGTATGTGCGTCTCAAACACACCATATCCCCCTGCCCATAAGCCAGTCAGCAGCTACAAATAACCGTGTCGTGGTACTCTGACTCTGTCTCTCACCCCCCCACCTGATCTATCTGCACCCCCTTTCCAACCCATACGCTCCCTCCAAAATGCAGAACAGTGGGCCCTCAACTGGCACTTTGACAAGGCCACCGGAACACCCTTCAGCAACCCCTTGTTTGCTTATGCGTTCAAGCTCTCCTTCAAGAGGAGCGGGGTCGTGTTCACCAAGTTCAAGAGCCGCATGGTGGCATGGGGCCTGTTTTCGGTAAGGAGGTAGATATGTGTCTCTACACCCATGCATCATCCCCTAAACCCCTTGCCTGTACTTCATCTAAATCCCTGGTCGCTTAGGCGTTTGCGGTTACGTAGGATGTGTCGTCTTCACCTGGTTCAGCTGGAGCATATACCCGTAACCCCCCCTCATACACCATCCACCCAACCCTACACCACATTGCAGATCGAGTGGCCCCTTCTGCAGGACAAGCGCCGCAAGCGAATTCCGGCCCAGCCGGAACAAAACAGGCCGGACTACTTCGAATGGTGTGACAAGGTCAAACAGATGATACACTTTGCCGTCGTGGAGCGACGCATCCCACACGATCCGGCTCAGGGTGCGTTCGTCTTCCCGAACAAGTTCCTCATCGACGATGGCGACCTTGGAGATGTTGTTCTTGCCCACCGGGCGCTTGCAGGGCCCACCATTGAGTAGGCTATTTCACTAGGTGTTAAAACTGCTTGTTGTTACAATGCTGAATAATGGTTGCTGTAAACCGGAATATTGAATGTAATTCTGAGATCCTCAAGTCCATAAATAAAACAAAAATAAAATCTATTTTAAATGATCTGGTCACGAAATTGCACCAAAACGGATTGCGCGCGAATGTCTTCCGGAAAAGCACGCGTGCCAATTTGGAACTTGACCCGAGCCAAGCCTTGTCGCGAGATGTGTGTCGGAGCTCCTATCAAATGACTCCAACCGTCGGTCGAAATTGGGTCCGGATTTTTTTACGCGAAGACAATCGCAATCAAAATTCGTCCAAACTTGGCATAGGGTTTTTGTGATGTATTGGTACCAACAATATGGGTAAACAACATGCTTACTCTTGGTACCAACCATATGGGTAAGTAACGCGCTTGCTCTTGGTACCAACCATACGCGCGTGTGGTGAAGTACTTGAACTCCCACCCAAGCATTGGAGTTCAATACTCCGCACATGCACGGGTGGAGCAGAAGGGGGTTGAGGTGCTGAAGGAGAAGGGGGAGAGGCTTGGAGAAGGCAAGCTCTTTCTCACTTGCTTTACCGATGCTACTTGGGCTTCTGAGAAGGAGGATTCCTCATCTGTGGGAGGATACATCCGCGTAGTTGAGGGAGGACCTGTTGGAGGTCTAAGAATCAGACGGAGACAGCCCTTTCTTCGGTGGAGTCAGAATACATGGCAATGTTTCATGGGGTGAAGGAGGTGATTTGGTTGAGAAGGATGTTAAAAGAGATTGGCCAGGAGCAGAAGGTTGCTACGCCGCTGTTTTGTGACAGCAAGGGGGCTCTTGGGATGGCCAGGAACGCTGTGCTTAGTGGGCTGAACAAGCACATACGTATCAAGTGGCACTGGCTGCGTAAGGAGGTGAAGAGGGGGACGGTGAATCCAATCTACATCAAGACTCACCAGCAGCCAGCAGACTTCCTCACCAAGAGGCTTGCGGATGAGCCTCATTGGCGTTGTGTGCACATGAGTGGAATGAGCATAAACTAGCATGGAATGATGTGGATGCAGCCGGCACGCTGAGGGGGAGTGTGTTGCAATTTCACATTGCACGACATCCTGCCGTCTGATTGTACGAGTATGCGTATGCGAATGCATTTGCGTGTGAATGGAATGGTCGTTGTTTGTTTGTTTTCGCAATTTTCGCTTGGTGTATTTGCAGGTACTCGCGCAATGTGCACTTCGGCACAACATTGTACGCGCTATGAACAGTGCAAGCAGAAAGGACGAGCTCGCAAAGGAACCCAAGATGGAAGCTTTGCAGTTTGGTTTAATTGAATGTGCATATTCAGTTTTATCCAATTCGAAAATGGTATAGCAAGACAGACACTATAGGGGTACAATTTAGGTGAAGGTTGGATGTTGTTTGTCTGTATCTGCATGCTACAGGGCCAGGGGAAACCAGCAGAACCAGCATTTGGCTGGTTGGGCAATGACAAAACAGGTTCAGTGCTTAGGACCTGAACATGGTTGTTGTTTTCCCAGGTTGGAAAAACAGAACCAGAGATTGTTTACCAACCTTCCACTTGCTGTGTTGTCCAGCCAGATTGGTTCTGTTGCTTGGGATTATTTGGGATCATCCCTGGTTGTTCCCAGGTTGATTCCCAAGGTCCTTGCTAGCTAGAACTATTTATTCATTCTCTGTTTGTACCTGGATATAGTAAATTGATTCAAGCGAATTCCTTCCTTGCTGGAATTCTGTTTCCACACGGATCAATAGCGAAATGTTACCCGCGTCAACATTAGCACTCCAACGCAAGGCAAACAGTTCCGAACCATAATTTCGTAATGGTAGAACTTTTTGCAAGGCAACTTGGTATATTTAAAGGCACTTGGAGCGAGATTCGATATAGCAAATTCTTAGCTTAATCCGATTGATGGTCTGCACAGCACGCTGCACGACGTACATGGTACTTTCGTTATTTTTGGCTAAGTCAATCTTGACCCCTCTCTCTACAAACTCGGACCCGAGGATAGGGGCTGGTCTTGTACCAGGCACCCAAGGACCCTTGGAGATGACCCCGAGGAGGGGTTTAAGACTTCATAGCCTGAGTTTATTAGGCTCTTACACCAACAAGCTGGTCTCAGAGCTGCGTTAAAAACCTGTCTTCGACAAGATGCACGACCTCTATACGAAGTTGGCGACCGCGAAAATTACCCACCCAGAGCAGACCAAGTGCTTGAAGATGCTTTCGCTGCTGCCAGAATCGTGGCTTCAATTCACGAGCGGATTGAGCCTGCCGCAAATCCAGAGCGTGTGGACGCGCGAGTGGGTGCGGACACAGATTCTGGAAAAGGACTTCCGTTGCCGCCAACTGAGGGGACGACGGCAGCAGTGGCTACGGGATGCAAGGGAGCCGACGTGGCAGAGGACGTGGCTTCGGTGGTGCTGGGCGCGGTGCAAAGAAGGACGATGACTCCTACGACAAACATGGAGGTACCGGTTGGGGTCGCGGTACGAAATCTGGACGTGGGGACGCGATACTCTTGGTAACAACAAAGTAAGTAACGCGCTTACTCTTGTTATCATTATTATGGGTAAAACAAAACGCTTACTCTTGGTACCAACCTTGTAAGTAACGCACTTACTCTTAGTACCAACCATATGGGTAAGTAACACGCTTACTCTTGGTACCAACAATATGGGTAAGTAACGCGCTTACTCTTGGTACCAACAATATGGTCAAGTAATGCGCTTACTCTTGGTACCAAACATATGGGTAAGTAACGCGCTTGCTCTTGGTACCAACCACATAGTAACGTACTTACTCCTGGTACCAAGCATATGGGTAAGTAACCCGCTTATTTTTGGTACCAACATATAAGTAACGCTGTTATTCTTGGTACCACAAATATGGGTAAATAACGCGCTTATGCTTGGTACGAACAATATGGGTAAGAAACGCGCTTGCTCTTGGTACCTACAACATGGATTAGTAACGCGCTTACCCTTGTTACCAAGCATGTAAGTATGTAACGCGCTTACAATTGGTAACAACAATAACCGATAAGTAACGCGCTTGCCCTTGGTACCAACAATATGGGTGAATAACGCGCATACTCTTGGTACGAACAATATGAGTAATTAACGCGCATACTCTTGGTAACAACAATATCGATAAGTAACGCGCTTGGTCTTGGTACCAACAATATAGGCAAGTAACGCGCTTACTCGTGGCAAAATGTTGGGTGCAAATTGACTTTGCACGACATCCTGCCGTCTATTTGTACGAGTATGCGTGTGCGAATGCATTTGTGTGTGAATGGTGTGTTCGAGTGTTTGTGTGCTTTCGCAATTTTCGCTTGAAGCATTTGCAGGTACTCGCGCAGTGTGCGCTTCGGCACAACATTGTACGCGCTATGAACAGTGCAAGCAGAAAGGACGAGCTCGCGAAGGAACCCAAGATGGAAGCTTTGCATCTAGGTTGAGTTAATTGCACAAATTCAGTTCTATCCAACTTGAAATTGTACTGTTTTGTTTGGTTGACTATAGTGTAGCAGGGCAGGCACTATAGGGGTACAATTTAGGTGAAGGTTGGATGTTGTTTGTCTGTATCTGCATGCTACAAGGCCAGGGAAAACCAGCAGAACCAGCATTTGGCTGGTTGGGCAAAAACAAAACAGGTTCTGTTTTTAGAACCTGAACCTAGTTGTTGTTTTCCCAGGTTGGAAAAACAGAACCAAAGGTTGTTTACCAACCTACCATCTGCTATTTTGTCCAGCCAGGTTGGTTCTGTTGCTTGGAATTATTTGGGATCATCCCTGGTTGTTCCCAGGTTGATTCCCAAGGTCCTTGCTAGCTAGAACTATAAATTTCTTCTCTGTTTGTACCTGGATATAGTCAATTGCTTCATGCGGTTCAACGTCGTGATGCAGCAGGTGACGCAGGGGACGTAGCCGACCCAGGAGCAGTCGGCGACAGAGGGGCAGCCGGGGACGCAGCAGGCTGAGCAGGTGACGCCGACAGGGGAGCAGGCAGCAGCGCGGCCGACCCAGGAGCAGTCGGCGACCTGGCAGTCGGCAGGGGAGCTGACAGCAGGGGAGAAGTCGGTTGGGACGCCGAGTGAGGTGCCTGTTCATGGGGAGGACGCCCAGGACAACGACGCCGGAGACGATGGGGAGGACGCCGAGGAGGTCCAGCCGGGACCACGGCGTACAGGCCGACTTCGGAGGCCTCCCGACTTCTTCATCCCGGCCGCCTTCACCACGGTGTATGACGTGGTCGACGAGGACGACGACCTGCTGTACGACGACGCCGACGAGGATGAGGAGTTTCCGGAGCTCGACCCTGACATGCTGGCCGACCCCGAGCACCGTTGGGACATCTCGACGATGACGGTGAAGGAGGCGCTGGCGAGCTGGAAGGGCCCGGCGGTGAAGGCCGCCATGGAGGAGGAGATCCGCAGCCTCATCAACATGGGCACGTGGGAGCTGGTCGAACGCCCGCCGGGAGTGAACGTCATGAAGAACCGGTGGGTGCTGACGACGAAGTACCACATCGACGACACCGTCGAGCGTGAGAAGGCAAGGCTGGTCGTGAAGGGCTTCACGCAGGTGTACGGCGCCGACTACGACGAGACGTTTGCGCCGGTGGGCAGCTACGTCACGCTGAGGATCTTCCTCAGCATCGTTGCCGTGTGTCCTCAACCTCAACCTGATGCAGCTCGACATGAAGAACGCCTTCCTGCAAAGCAAGCTCGACCGGGTGCTGTACATGTCGCAGCCGGACTACTTCAACGACGGAACCGGCCGGGTGTGCAAGCTGCTGAAGAGCCTGTACGGGCTGAAGCAGTCGCCGCTGCTGTGGTACTTGGCGCTCAACGATGTGCTGGTCGGCGCCGGGTGGAAGAAGAGCCAGGTCGACGACGCTCTGTACTTCAAGGTCGGTGACGACGGAGTGGCCTGTTGGGTGCTGGTCTACGTCGACGACCTGCTAGCCGCCAGCAGCAGCGCAGTGATGCTGAAGGAGCTGCTGGAAGCCGCCTTCGAGCTGCGCGAGATCTCGCCGGTGCAGAAGTACCTCGGGCTGGAGATCGTGCGCGACAAGTCGGCTGGCAAGCTGTGGCTGCACCAGCAAGGCGTACGCATCAAGTGCGTGACGCTGTCTTCGACCGAGTCGGAGTAGAAGGCGGCCGTCGAAGCCGGCAAGGAGGGACGCCGTCTTCGCTTCCTCCTTGCAGAGTTCTGGCAGCTGGACGTTAGGAAGCCAACTGCGTGTCCTCAGGGTGGACAACAAGTCGGCCATCACGGTCGCCGAGGGCATGGGGTTGATGGGCAACCTCAAGCACATGGAGCGGCGACAGGCCTGGCTGCAGCACATGGTGAAGCGGGGGAAGTTTGCGCTGCAGTACATCCCGACCACCGAGCAGCCGGCCGACTTCTTGACGAAGGCGCTGCACTACCCGGCCTTCAACCGGTGCTCTGTCGCGATCGGCCAAGTGCGCCTGGCCGAAGTCGGCGACGGCGACAACGACGTGCAGCAGTAGGTGCCATGCCCTCTTGCATGGCTGGTGCGGTCACCGGCGTGCTGTGTGTTGGTTGCACGCCGTCGAGCTCTCTTCCGAGCTGTGCTGCCGTGTGGGCTGGGGGCCCAAGCGTGAACGCGGCAGGGGAGTGTCAACGGGAGTAGTGTTTGGCCCCGTCCTCGCTTGGGCGGAGCCGACCTCGTGGTCGGTTGTGCGGGGGGATGCAGCCGACCTACGGCAGTGGGCACGGGGGCCACTGCAAGGGCGCGGAGCTTGGGGGCGTCTGGCTGGAGGGCGCCAAGAAGGTGGACGCCGTCCTTATAAGGGGCAGCTGGGCAATCGGGTGCTTTGGGATCTGCACGAGAGCAAGGACTTTTACAGATCCATGTGGCAGCTGCCGGCGTTGGCATGGCACGGTGGGGGGCAGGCTGGAGAGCAATCTGCATCCCAGGGGGAGTGCAACGCCGTTGGAGGGGTTGGTGTGAAAGTGTCGGCCAGATCTGGGGAGACAGATTGGGCAACGGCACACCAGCACTTAAGGCATCTGGCAATGCCTTTGCTGAAGCAGCTGGAGAAAGATGGAGCCGTTAAGGGCTTGAAGCTGAACGGATAGCCACCTGAGGAGAACCGTGAAATTTGCCTGCTTTCAAAGTTCACCCGTTTCCCTTTTCATAGTGTGGCTGGCAGGAGCAAGAAGCCTTTGGAGCTGGTCCACATGGACTTGGTGGGGCCGCTGTCGGTGCAAGGGCACAAGGGGGAGCGGTATTTCCTTACAATTGTGGATGATTGGAGCAGGCTGATGTGGGCATATCCGCTGAAGCAGAAGAATCCCGCTGCCTCCACGATACGCTATGATTGGCTGCCGTTCGTGGAGAAGCAAGCGGAGTGTGTAGTGAAGCGGATTAGGACAGACCGGGGTGGTGAGTTCCTTGGAGCTGAGATGACGGCTTGGCTCAAGAAGCAGGGCATCCAGAGGGAGCTGACAACGGCGTACACCCTATAGTCGAACGGTGTAGCAGAACGGGCGAACCGGACTATTCTAGAGACAGCTAGGGCGCTGCTCATAGAATCTGGGCTTGGCAACTTCATGTGGCCTCACGCTGTTCGGTACGCTACCGTCGCTAGAAACAGGGTGCTCACCAAGGTTGGAGATGACTCGTGGGTGCCGTTGGAGAGGTGGTTTGGGAGGAAGCCGCCGGTGGACATGCTGAGGGTGTTTGGCTGCATGGCAGTCGCCCACGTCCCCAAGACCTACTGCAGTAAGTTGGGGGCGAGTGCAATCTGGTGTGTGCATTTGGGGCTGGCTGCTGAGAGCAAGGGATGGCTGTTGTGGGAACCATCCAAGGGTGTGTTGTTTGGCAGCAAGCAAAACCGGCGTCTTCAGGGTGCGCCCGGTCTGCTCCTGGCCGAGTAAGCGCCTACGCAGCTTGTCGGCGTAGCCCTGCTGGTGCAGCCACAGCTTCCTCGCCGACCTGTCGTGCACGATCTCCAGCCCGAGGTACTTCTGCACCGGCGAGATCTCGCGCAGCTCGAAGGCGGCCTCCAGCAGCTCCTTCAGCTCTTTCAGCATCGCGGTGCTGCTGCTGGCGGCGAGCAGGTCGTCAACGTAAGCCAGCACCCAGCAGGCCACCTTGTCAGCGTCGACCTTGGAGTAAACGGCCTCGTCGACCTGGCTCTTCTTTCAGCCAGTGCCGACCAGCACGTTATTGAGAGCCTTGTACCACAACAGTGGCAACTGCTTCAGCCTGTACAGGCTTTTCGGCAGCTTGCACACCCGGCCGGTTCCATTGTTGAAGTAGTCCGGCTGGTACATGTACAGCACGCGGTCGAGCTTGCTCTGCAGGAAGGCGTTCTTCATATTGAGCTGCGTGGATGGCGACGATGTTGGCTAAGGAAGATCCTCAGCGTGACGTAGCTGCTCACCGGCGCGTACGTCTCGTCGTAGTCGGCGCCATACACCTGCGTGAAGCCCTTCACGACCAGCCTCGCCTTCTCACGCTCGACGGTGTCGTCGATGTGGTACTTCGTCGTCAACACCCACCGGTTCTTCATGATGTCGACCACCAGTGGGCGTTCGACCAGCTCCCACGTCCCCATGCCGATGAGGCTGCGGATCTCCTCCTCCATGGCGGCCTTCATCGCCGAGCCCTTCCAGCTCGCCAACGCCTCCTTCACCGTCATCGTCGAGATGTCCCAACGGTGCTCGGGGTCGGCATGCATGTCGGGGTCTAGCTCCGGCAGGACGTCGTCGTCCTCGGCATCGTCGTACGCCAAGTAGTCGTCGTCCACGTCGTACACCGTGGTGAAGGTGGCCGGGATGAAGAAGTCGGGCGGCCTCCAAATTCGGCGTGTACGCCGTGGTCCAGCCTGGATCTCCACTACGTTACCGTCAGTGGACTCCTCGGCCCCTGACCGCTGCCCTCCATCGTCACCGGCCTCGCTGCCATCGGCGTCCTGCTGCACCTCGATCGGCGTCCCAGCCAACATCTCCCCTGTGGTCGCCAACTGCCTCTTGGTCGGCTTCACGGCTGCCTGCTCCCCTGTCAGCTGCTGCTCTGCTGGTGCCCCCTTCTCGGCCTGCTCCTCGGTCGGCTGCACCTCCTCGGCCTGCTCCTCTCTTGTTGACGTCGGCTTCACCCCCACGCCGACTTGCGAGACGTAACGTCGGCCACCGGCAATACTATTGGCCGGCGCCTCAGGCGACGCCCCACGTCTCCCCTTATCGCCGAAGGCCGACACCGAAGGCAGCCCACGCAGGTCAGCGACGAGGAGAGGGGCAGGGGGAGGGGAGGAAGGGTGGACGTCCTCGGCGTTCGCCTCAGCAAGCGCACCGACCTCGGTGACAGGGGCAGAGTCGACGCCGTGGCATCCGTCGGCGGGTTGACCGGCGTCCGCGCCGACGCCGGGCCGTGCTCCGACTTCAACACTTCCAGGGACATGGTCTCGTAGAACAACACGTCCAACGAGGCGATCCCCCGGTTCTCGACGATGTCGAGCTCCCAGCCCTTGCACACGTCGGCATGGACACCATCCTGCGCTCGGCGAAGCACGAGGTCGCCACTGGGCTGGACCTCAAGTCGGCGTCCAGCACCGACTCACCGTGTGTTTCGTGCGTCGGCGGGAAGCTGGCGCGGCACACCTTCCCCGACCAGGGCTCCGACGCCGACTACGTGCTGTCTGTTGTGCACATCGACCTATGCGGACCATTCCGGGTGGCTGCCAAGGACGGCAGCCTGTACTTCTTGCTGCTAAAGGACCGTAAGTCCCGCTACGTGTGGGTGAAGCCGGTCGCCAAGAAGTCAGACGTGCTGCTGGAGTTCCAGACGTGGCTGGTGCTGGTGGAGCGGCAGACGAAGAAGTCGGTGTTGCAGCTGCGCTCTGACCGAGGAGGGGAGTTCCTCGGCAAGGAGTTCACCGCCTTCGTGGATGGCAAGGGGATCGTCCACGACCTGACCTGCCTCGTCACTCCGCAGCAAAACGGCATGGCGGAGCGGGAGATGCGGACGGTCGTACCAGCTGCTGACCGGAGCGAAGCCCGACTTGTCGCTGGCGCGCGTGTGGGGCTGCATGGCGCAGTTCCTCGTCCCCGAGCAGCAGCGTGGTGGGAAGCTGAAGCCGAAGGCCAAGTGGGGCCTTCACCTCGGCGTGTCGGAGGCGAGCAAGGGCTGGGAGCTCCTCGACATTGCCGACAACCGGGTGGTCCTCACGTCGGACGTGGTGTTCTACGAGAACATGTCGCTGGCGGAGTGGACGTCGGCACACGGGCTGGTGTCGGGACGGACGCCGACCACCTCGCCCACCAACACCTCGACGGCGATGCTGCCCTTGCTTGTCGAGGTCGGTGTGCTTGCTGCTGCGGACGACGAGGTCGTCCTTTCTCCTTCCCCTGCCCCTCCCCTCGTCGCCGACCTGCGTGGGCTGACTCCGGTGTCGGCCTCCGGCGATGAGGGGAGCAGTGGGGCGTCGCCTGTGGCGCCGACCAAGGGCATCGCCGGTGGCCGACGTGACGCCCAGCAAGTCGGCCTGGAAGTGAAGTCGACCGAGGGGCAGGCGGAGAAGCAGCAGGCTGAGCAGACGCCGCCCACAGGGGAGCAGGCAGCCACAAGGTCGACCAAGGAGCAGTCGGCGACCTGGCAATCGGCAAAGGAGCTGACCGCAGTGGAGAAATCAGTCGGGACGCTGACTGAGGTGCAGCAGGACGGCAAGAACGACGGCGACACAGACGATGGAGGGGAGCAGTTGGGCGACGAGGAGTCCACCGACCAGGACGTGGTGGAGGTTCCTCCTGATCCCCGGAAGTCAGGACGACTTCGGAGGCCTCCTGACTTCTTCATCCTGGCCGCCTTCAACATGGTGTATGACGTGGTCGACGAGGACGACGACCTGCTGTACGACGACGCCGACGAGGATGAGGAGTTTCCGGAGCTCGACCCCGACATGCTGGCCGACCCCGAGCACCGTTGGGACATCTCGACGATGACGGTGAAGGAGGCGTTGGCAAGCTGGAAGGGCCCGGCGGTGAAGGCCACCATGGAGGAGGAGATCCGCAGCCTTATCAGCAACGGCACGTGGGAGCTGGTCGAACGCCCGCCGGGAGTGAACATCATGAAGAACCGGTGGGTGTTGACGACGAAGTACCACATCGACGACACTGTCGAGCGCGAGAAGGCGAGGCTGGTCGTGAAGGGCTTCACCCAGGTGTATGTTGGTGTAAGGGCCTAATAAACTCAAGCTATTAGGACTTAATCAAACTTAAAACCTCTCCTCGGGGTCACCTCCAAGGGTCCCTGGGTGCCTGGTACAAGACCAGCCCCTATCCTCGGGTCCGAGTTTGTAGAGAGAGGGATCAAGAAGGACTTAGTCAAAACAGCAAGAGTACCTTGAACGTCGCGCAGCGTGCCGTGCAGACCGTCGATCGAATTAAGCTGAGAATTCACTATATCGAAGCTCGCTCCAAGAGCTTTAAAATGAGCCAAGTTGCCTCGCGAAAAGTTCTGCCATTACTAAGTTATGGCTCAGACAGCGTTTGCCTAGCGTTGGAGTGCTAGCATACTAGCGTTGACTCGGGTAGCATTCCGCCGTCGAATAGCGCAGAAACGAAATTCCAACGAGGAAGGAATTCGCTTGAATCAATTTGACTATATTCAGGTACAAACAGAGAAGGATTAAATAGTTCTAGCTAGAAAGGACCTTGGGAATCAACCTGGGAACAACCAGGGATGATCCCAAATAATTCCAAGCAACAGAACCAACCTGGCTGGACAAAATAGCAGGTGGTAGGTTGGTAAACAACCTCTGGTTCTGTTTTTCCAACCTGGGAAAACAACAACCAGGTTCAGGTTCTAAAAACAGAACCTGTTTTTGTCTTTGCCCAACCAGCCAAATGCTGGTTCCGCTGGTTTCCCCTGGCCTTGTAGCATGCAGATACAGACAAACAACATCCAACCTTCACCTAAATTGTACCCCTATAGTGCCTTCCCTGCTACACTATAGTTAACCAAACAAAACAGTACAATTCCGAGTTGGATAGAACTGAATCTGCGCAATCAACTCAACCGAACTGCAAAGCTTCCATCTTGGGTTCCTTTGCGAGCTCGTCCTTCCTGCTTGCACTGTTCATAGCGCATACAATGTTGTGCCAAAGCGCACATTGCGCGAGTACCTGCAAATGCATCAAGCGAAAAATGCGAAAGCAAACAAACACACGAACACACCATTCACACGCAAATGCATTCGCACACGCATACTCGTACAAACAGACGGCAGGATGTCGTGCAATGTGCATTTGCACCCAACACACTCCCCCTCAGCCTGCCGGCTGCATCCCCGTCATTCCATGCTAGTTCATGCTCATTCCACTCATGCGCACACAACGCCAATGAGGCTCATCCGCAAGCCTCTTGGTGAGAAAGTCTGCTGGCTGTTGGTGAGTCTTGATGTAGATCGGATGCACCGTCCCCCTCTTCACCTCCTTACGCAGCCAGTGCCACTTGATACGCATGTGCTTGTTCAGCCCATGAAGCACAGCGTTTCTGGCCATCCCAAGAGCCCCCTTGCTATCACAAAACAGCGGCGTAGCAACTTTCTGCTCCTGGCCAATCTCCTCTAACAGCCTCCTCAGCCAAATCACCTCCTTCACCCCATGGAACATCGCCATGTACTCTGATTCTACGGAAGAGAGTGCCGTCTCCGTCTGCTTCTTGGACCTCCAACTAACAGGTCCTCCCCCAACTACGCAGATGTATCCTCCCACAGATGAGGAATCCTCCTTCTCAGAAGCCCACGTAGCATCGGTAAAGCAAGTGAGAAATAGCTTGCCTTCTCCAAGCCTCTCCCCCTTCTCTTTCAGCACCTCCACCCCTTTCTGCTTCACCTGTGCAGATGCGGAGTATTGAACTCCAATGCTTGGGTGAGAGTTCAGGTACTTCACCACACGCTCAGCTGCATCCACCTGCTCCTCTGATGGATTCTGCACCACCCTAGCCAGCTGCCCAACCGAGAAAGAGATGTCGGGCCTCGTGTGAACTGCTGCGTACAAGAGGCTGCCCACCAAGGACTGAAATTGCTGCTGCTCTTCAGCTTCAACCCCTTCATCCTCTGCAGCCTTCACAAGCTTGAATTCTGCTGGCAGGGGAGTTGCAACCTTGCGCTCATTCTCAATCCCATACTTCTCCCCCAGCTCCTTGATGAACTTCTCCTGGTGCAGCTTCAACCACCTGTGATCCAGATCCCTCTCCACGTGCATCCCGAGGTAGTACTTTACCTCCCCAAGGTTCTTGCACTTGAAGTTTTCCATCAGTTGCTGCTGCACTTTCTGGATCTCCTTCATGCTGCTGCTGAAGAGAAGAATGTCGTCCACATAGACCAGAAACAGCACCAGCTTCTCCCCTTCGCCCTTGAGAAAGAGGCTCTCATCACAGCTGCTGGTCCTGAATCCCATCTCCTCTAAAACAGCTGCCAACTTCTGGTACCAGCAGCGTGGCGCCTGCTTCAAGCCGTAGATGGACTTGTTGAGCTTGCACACCCTGCCCGTACCATCCTCATACCCAGGCGGCTGCGTCATGTACACATCCTCCTCTAAAATCCCATTCAGGAATGCCGTTGAAATATCCATCTGAATGATGAATTTCCCACTAACAGCTGCATCTGCCAACAAGACACGGAGGGTAGGGGGTTTGGCAGTGGGAGCAAAGATCTCGTTGAAGTCCTGCTTCTCCTTCTGCATAAACCCCTTCGCCACCAGCCTACTCTTGTAGATGGTGACCTGCCCCTTGTCATCGGTCTTGATCCTCAGCACCCACTTGCATTGTATCGCTTTCTTCCCATCAGGCAGCACCACCAGATCCCATGTCCTATTCTCCAGCAGACTCTGGTACTCAGCATCCCTAGAAGCCAGCCACTTGTCCCTATCTGGTCCAGCTAATGCCTCCTCCATGCTAGCTGGTTCCTCTGGTGCAGGGGCAAGAAAACAGTACGCAGGCTCATCCTCCTCATCCGGGTCATAGCCATGAGGTAGAATCAGCAATGCCTCTTCGGTCCCTAGCTGCTGCTCTGCTGCATCAGTTCCTGCAGTCAGCTTCTTAGTAGCCATACGGGTACGTCCTGGCCTGGAGACGGGTGTCTCCCATCCCTTCATAACGACACCCTTCGGCTTCTTAGTTTTTCCCTGCTGCTTCTCTCCTCCCTCGGGTCCAGCAGCTCCACTAGTGCTGCCGCCAGTTTCCACACCATTTTCTCCACCAGCAGATGCCTCCTGTACCTTCTCTCCATCACCATTTCCAGCAGCTGCCTCCTCTCCCTCCTCCCACACACTAGGAGTCAGGTCCAGCTGCATGGTGATCTGCTCCATCTGCTGGGACACCCTTGCCTCCGGCTGTTTCTCCCAGCTCCCATACATCATGCCCTCAATGAATTTCACATCCCTGCTGTCAAACAACACACCCTTGGATGGTTCCCACAGCAGCCATCCCTTGCTCTCAGCAGCCAGCCCCAAATGCACACACCAGATTGCACTCGCCCCCAACTTACTGCGGTAGGTCTTGGGGACGTGGGCGACTGCCATGCAGCCAAACACCCTCAGCATATCCACCGGCGGCTTCCTCCCAAGCCACCTCTCCAACGGTACCCACGAGTCATCCCCAACCTTGGTGAGCACCCTGTTCCTAGCGACAGTGGCGTGCCGGACAGCATGAGGCCACATAGAATTGCTCAGCCCAGATTCTATGAGCAGCGCCCTAGCTGTCTCCAGAATGGTCCGGTTTGCCCGTTCTGCTACACCATTGGACTGTGGGGTATAAGCCGTGGTCAGCTCTCTCTGGATGCCCTGCTTCTTGAGCCAGGCCGTCATTTCAGCTCCAAGGAACTCACCACCCCGGTCTGTCCTAATCCGCTTCACTACACACTCCGCCTGCTTCTCCACGAATGGCAGCCAATCGTCCCGTATCGTGGAGGCGGCGTGGTCCTTCTGCTTCAGCGGATACGCCCACATCAGCCTGCTCCAGTCATCCACAATTGTAAGAAAATACCGCTCCCCCTTGTGCCCTTGCACCGGCAGCGGCCCCACCAAGTCCATGTGGACCAGCTCCAAAGGCTTCTTGCTCCTGCCAGCCACACTATGGAAAGGGAAACGGGTGAACTTTGAAAGCAAACAGATTTCACAGTTGTCATCGGGTGGCTGTCCGTTCAGCTTCAGACCCTTAACGGCTCCGTCCTTCTCCAGCTGCTTCAGCAAAGGCATTGCCACATGCCCTAAGCGCCGGTGTGCCGTTGCCCAATCTGTCTCCCCAGATCTGGCCGACACTTTCACACCAACCCCTCCAACGGCATTGCACTCCCCCTGGGATGCAGACCCCTCTCCAGCCTGCCCCCCACCATGCCACGCCAGGGCCGGCAGCTGCCACATAGATCTGTACACGTCCTTGCTCTCGTGCAGATCCCAAAGCACCCGATTGCCCAGCTTCCCCTTATAAGTGCGTGCCCCATCCGTGTTGGTGTTCACCCCAGCCTTGCCAAGCTTACGGAGGGAGATAAGGTTGGCCTTCAGGTCGGGGACGAAGAGAACGTCGTGCAGCACCACCGGCTTGCCATCCGCTCCCTTAAACGCAGCTCGTCCCGCACCAGCCACCTTCAACATGTGTCCAGAGGCGGAGCACACTTCATTGATCGGTGCAGCTCGTACTTCGTCCAGCAGGTCCTTGCGCGGCGTCATCGTCCAAGCAGCGCCTGTGTCCAACACCCAATAGTCTAGGGGGTGCAGCTCTGCTCCAACTTTGGCAGAGGCGTCTCCTTGCTCCCCCTTGTCTCCCACATGGAAGAATTGGCCCGCGGTGCGCTCCTTCTTCTTCTCCGCACCGCCGTTGCCCTTCGGGTTGTTGTCGGATGAATCAGCGACCATGTTGGCGCCGTTTTTCTGGTTCCTCCGCGCGCCGCCATCCTGGTGACGATTCTGGGGGGTCCATCCATCAGGTTTCTTATAGCACAAAAACCAGGGGTGCCCTTCCTTCTCACAATACCAGCAACTCCCTTTCATTTTGCCACCAGCACCCGACTTGCCCCCACGTCCAGATTTCGCACCGCGACCCCAACCGGTACCTCCTTGTTGGTCGTTGGAGTCGTCGTCTTTCTTTGCACCGCGTCCAGCACCACCGAAGCCACGTCCTCTGCCACGTCGGCTCCCTTGCATCCCGTAGCCGCTGCTGCCGTCGTCTCCACCCCTCAGTTGGCGGCGACGGAAGTCCTCCTCCAGAATCTTCGTCCGCACCCACTCGAGCGTCCACAAGCTCTGGTTCTGCGGCAGGCTCAATCCGCTCGTAAATTGAAGCCACGATTCTGGCAGCAGCGAGAGCATCTTCAAGCACTTGGTCTGCTCCGGGTAGGTGATTCCCGCGGTCGCCAACTTCGCGTAGAGGTCGCGCATCTTGTCCAGGACTGGTTGCACCGGCTCTCCCTCGCTCAGGCGCAACGCGGACAGCTCCCTCTCCAGCATCAACGTTGCGACAACGGAGGTCGGGGCGTGCAGCTCCTTCAACACGGTCCACGCCTTCGGACCGCATTCAACCTCCGGCAGCAGGTGCATGACGTGGTGACGCTGGTTCAGCTCCAAACTCTGCGACATCAAATAGTAGCCAGCCGAGGAGCGCTCGTCCCAATCTTCCTGCAGCGTGGGGTCACTCGGTCTAGGCTCCTCCCCAATCATTAGTTTCAGCAAACCGATCTGACGGAAATATAATTGCATTTTCCAGGCCCAATCATCATAGCCCTCACCATTGAACTTCTCGACGGTGAAATTCTTCAGCACCTCCTTGACAAGCGAGCCCTGGTTTGTTGCGCTCCCCTTGGCGCTTATAGACCAGAATCTTGGCTGCCGCTACGATCTTGGGCTGAAGATTCACCAGCTCCCGCCGAGGTGTTGCCCGCCATAGCTACCTATAACGAGGATCACTATAACGCAGCTCTGATACCAGCTTGTTGGTGTAAGGGCCTAATAAACTCAAGCTATTAGGACTTAATCAAACTTAAAACCTCTCCTCGGGGTCACCTCCAAGGGTCCCTGGGTGCCTGGTACAAGACCAGCCCCTATCCTCGGGTCCGAGTTTGTAGAGAGAGGGATCAAGAAGGACTTAGTCAAAACAGCAAGAGTACCTTGAACGTCGCGCAGCGTGCCGTGCAGACCGTCGGTCGGATTAAGCTGAGAATTCGCTATATCGAAGCTCGCTCCAAGAGCTTTAAAATGAGCCAAGTTGCCTCGCGAAAAGTTCTGCCATTACTAAGTTATGGCTCGGACAGCGTTTGCCTAGCGTTGGAGTGCTAGCATACTAGCGTTGACTCGGGTAGCATTCCGCCGTCGAATAGCGCAGAAACGAAATTCCAGCGAGGAAGGAATTCGCTTGAATCAATTTGACTATATTCAGGTACAAACAGAGAAGGATTAAATAGTTCTAGCTAGCAAGGACCTTGGGAATCAACCTGGGAACAACCAGGGATGATCCCAAATAATTCCAAGCAACAGAACCAACCTGGCTGGACAAAATAGCAGGTGGTAGGTTGGTAAACAACCTCTGGTTCTGTTTTTCCAACCTGGGAAAACAACAACCAGGTTCAGGTTCTAAAAACAGAACCTGTTTTTGTCTTTGCCCAACCAGCCAAATGCTGGTTCCGCTGGTTTCCCCTGGCCTTGTAGCATGCAGATACAGACAAACAACATCCAACCTTCACCTAAATTGTACCCCTATAGTGCCTTCCCTGCTACACTATAGTTAACCAAACAAAACAGTACAATTCCGAGTTGGATAGAACTGAATCTGCGCAATCAACTCAACCGAACTGCAAAGCTTCCATCTTGGGTTCCTTTGCGAGCTCGTTCTTTCTGCTTGCACTGTTCATAGCGCATACAATGTTGTGCCGAAGCGCACATTGCGCGAGTACCTGCAAATGCATCAAGCGAAAAATGCGAAAGCAAACAAACACACGAACACACCATTCACACGCAAATGCATTCGCACACGCATACTCGTACAAACAGACGGCAGGATGTCGTGCAATGTGCATTTGCACCCAACACACTCCCCCTCAGCCTGCCGGCTGCATCCCCGTCATTCCATGCTAGTTCATGCTCATTCCACTCATGCGCACACAACGCCAATGAGGCTCATCCGCAAGCCTCTTGGTGAGAAAGTCTGCTGGCTGCTGGTGAGTCTTGATGTAGATCGGATGCACCGTCCCCCTCTTCACCTCCTTACGCAGCCAGTGCCACTTGATACGCATGTGCTTGTTCAGCCCATGAAGCACAGCGTTTCTGGCCATCCCAAGAGCCCCCTTGCTATCACAAAACAGCGGCGTAGCAACTTTCTGCTCCTGGCCAATCTCCTCTAACAGCCTCCTCAGCCAAATCACCTCCTTCACCCCATGGAACATCGCCATGTACTCTGATTCTACGGAAGAGAGTGCCGTCTCCGTCTGCTTCTTGGACCTCCAACTAACAGGTCCTCCCCCAACTACGCAGATGTATCCTCCCACAGATGAGGAATCCTCCTTCTCAGAAGCCCACGTAGCATCGGTAAAGCAAGTGAGAAATAGCTTGCCTTCTCCAAGCCTCTCCCCCTTCTCTTTCAGCACCTCCACCCCTTTCTGCTTCACCTGTGCAGATGCGGAGTATTGAACTCCAATGCTTGGGTGAGAGTTCAGGTACTTCACCACACGCTCAGCTGCATCCACCTGCTCCTCTGATGGATTCTGCACCACCCTAGCCAGCTGCCCAACCGAGAAAGAGATGTCGGGCCTCGTGTGAACTGCTGCGTACAAGAGGCTGCCCACCAAGGACTGAAATTGCTGCTGCTCTTCAGCTTCAACCCCTTCATCCTCTGCAGCCTTCACAAGCTTGAATTCTGCTGGCAAGGGAGTTGCAACCTTGCGCTCATTCTCAATCCCATACTTCTCCCCCAGCTCCTTGATGAACTTCTCCTGGTGCAGCTTCAACCACCTGTGATCTGGATCCCTCTCCACGTGCATCCCGAGGTAGTACTTTACCTCCCCAAGGTTCTTGCACTTGAAGTTTTCCATCAGTTGCTGCTGCACTTTCTGGATCTCCTTCATGCTGCTGCTGAAGAGAAGAATGTCGTCCACATAGACCAGAAACAGCACCAGCTTCTCCCCCTCGCCCTTGAGAAAGAGGCTCTCATCACAGCTGCTGGTCCTGAATCCCATCTCCTCTAAAACAGCTGCCAACTTCTGGTACCAGCAGCGTGGCGCCTGCTTCAAGCCGTAGATGGACTTGTTGAGCTTGCACACCCTGCCCGTACCATCCTCATACCCAGGCGGCTGCGTCATGTACACATCCTCCTCTAAAATCCCATTCAGGAATGCCGTTGAAATATCCATCTGAATGATGAATTTCCCACTAACAGCTGCATCTGCCAACAAGACACGGAGGGTAGGGGGTTTGGCAGTGGGAGCAAAGATCTCGTTGAAGTCCTGCTTCTCCTTCTGCATAAACCCCTTCGCCACCAGCCTACTCTTGTAGATGGTGACCTGCCCCTTGTCATCGGTCTTGATCCTCAGCACCCACTTGCATTGTATCGCTTTCTTCCCATCAGGCAGCACCACCAGATCCCATGTCCTATTCTCCAGCAGACTCTGGTACTCAGCATCCCTAGAAGCCAGCCACTTGTCCCTATCTGGTCCAGCTAATGCCTCCTCCATGCTAGCTGGTTCCTCTGGTGCAGGGGCAAGAAAACAGTACGCAGGCTCATCCTCCTCATCCGGGTCATAGCCATGAGGTAGAATCAGCAATGCCTCTTCGGTCCCTAGCTGCTGCTCTGCTGCATCAGTTCCTGCAGTCAGCTTCTTAGTAGCCATACGGGTACGTCCTGGCCTGGAGACGGGTGTCTCCCATCCCTTCATAACGACACCCTTCGGCTTCTTAGTTTTTCCCTGCTGCTTCTCTCCTCCCTCGGGTCCAGCAGCTCCACTAGTGCTGCCGCCAGTTTCCACACCATTTTCTCCACCAGCAGATGCCTCCTGTACCTTCTCTCCATCACCATTTCCAGCAGCTGCCTCCTCTCCCTCCTCCCACACACTAGGAGTCAGGTCCAGCTGCATGGTGATCTGCTCCATCTGCTGGGACACCCTTGCCTCCGGCTGTTTCTCCCAGCTCCCATACATCATGCCCTCAATGAATTTCACATCCCTGCTGTCAAACAACACACCCTTGGATGGTTCCCACAGCAGCCATCCCTTGCTCTCAGCAGCCAGCCCCAAATGCACACACCAGATTGCACTCGCCCCAACTTACTGTGGTAGGTCTTGGGGACGTGGGCGACTGCCATGCAACCAAACACCCTCAGCATGTCCACCGGCGGCTTCCTCCCAAGCCACCTCTCCAACGGCACCCACGAGTCATCCCCAACCTTGGTGAGCACCCTGTTCCTAGCGACAGTGGCGTGCCGGACAGCATGAGGCCACATAGAATTGCTCAGCCCAGATTCTATGAGCAGCGCCCTAGCTGTCTCCAGAATGGTCCGGTTTGCCCGTTCTGCTACACCATTGGACTGTGGGGTATAAGCCGTGGTCAGCTCTCTCTGGATGCCCTGCTTCTTGAGCCAGGCCGTCATTTCAGCTCCAAGGAACTCACCACCCCGGTCTGTCCTAATCCGCTTCACTACACACTCCGCCTGCTTCTCCACGAATGGCAGCCAATCGTCCCGTATCGTGGAGGCGGCGTGGTCCTTCTGCTTCAGCGGATACGCCCACATCAGCCTGCTCCAGTCATCCACAATTGTAAGAAAATACCGCTCCCCCTTGTGCCCTTGCACCGGCAGCGGCCCCACCAAGTCCATGTGGACCAGCTCCAAAGGCTTCTTGCTCCTGCCAGCCACACTATGGAAAGGGAAACGGGTGAACTTTGAAAGCAAACAGATTTCACAGTTGTCATCGGGTGGCTGTCCGTTCAGCTTCAGACCCTTAACGGCTCCATCCTTCTCCAGCTGCTTCAGCAAAGGCATTGCCACATGCCCTAAGCGCCGGTGTGCCGTTGCCCAATCTGTCTCCCCAGATCTGGCCGACACTTTCACACCAACCCCTCCAACGGCATTGCACTCCCCCTGGGATGCAGACCCCTCTCCAGCCTGCCCCCCACCATGCCACGCCAGGGCCGGCAGCTGCCACATAGATCTGTACACGTCCTTGCTCTCGTGCAGATCCCAAAGCACCCGATTGCCCAGCTTCCCCTTATAAGTGCGTGCCCCATCCGTGTTGGTGTTCACCCCAGCCTTGCCAAGCTTACGGAGGGAGATAAGGTTGGCCTTCAGGTCGGGGACGAAGAGAACGTCGTGCAGCACCACCGGCTTGCCATCCGCTCCCTTAAACGCAGCTCGTCCCGCACCAGCCACCTTCAACATGTGTCCAGAGGCGGAGCACACTTCATTGATCGGTGCAGCTCGTACTTCGTCCAGCAGGTCCTTGCGCGGCGTCATCGTCCAAGCAGCGCCTGTGTCCAACACCCAATAGTCTAGGGGGTGCAGCTCTGCTCCAACTTTGGCAGAGGCGTCTCCTTGCTCCCCCTTGTCTCCCACATGGAAGAATTGGCCCACGGTGCGCTCCTTCTTCTTCTCCGCACCGCCGTTGCCCTTCGGGTTGTTGTCGGACGAATCAGCGACCATGTTGGCGCCGTTTTTCTGGTTCCTCCGCGCGCCGCCATCCTGGTGACGATTCTGGGGGGTCCATCCATCGAGTTTCTTATAGCACAAAAACCAGGGGTGCCCTTCCTTCTCACAATACCAGCAACTCCCTTTCATTTTGCCACCAGCACCCGACTTGCCCCCACGTCCAGATTTCGCACCGCGACCCCAACCGGTACCTCCTTGTTGGTCGTTGGAGTCGTCGTCTTTCTTTGCACCGCGTCCAGCACCACCGAAGCCACGTCCTCTGCCACGTCGGCTCCCTTGCATCCCGTAGCCGCTGCTGCCGTCGTCTCCACCCCTCAGTTGGCGGCGACGGAAGTCCTCCTCCAGAATCTTCGTCCGCACCCACTCGAGCGTCCACAAGCTCTGGTTCTGCGGCAGGCTCAATCCGCTCGTAAATTGAAGCCACGATTCTGGCAGCAGTGAGAGCATCTTCAAGCACTTGGTCTGCTCCAGGTAGGTGATTCCCGCGGTCGCCAACTTCGCGTAGAGGTCGCGCATCTTGTCCAGGACTGGTTGCACCGGCTCTCCCTCGCTCAGGCGCAACGCGGACAGCTCCCTCTCCAGCATCAACGTTGCGACAACGGAGGTCGGGGCGTGCAGCTCCTTCAACACGGTCCACGCCTTCGGACCGCATTCAACCTCCGGCAGCAGGTGCATGACGTGGTGACGCTGGTTCAGCTCCAAACTCTGCGACATCAAATAGTAGCCAGCCGAGGAGCGCTCGTCCCAATCTTCCTGCAGCGTGGGGTCACTCGGTCTAGGCTCCTCCCCAATCATTAGTTTCAGCAAACCGATCTGACGGAAATATAATTGCATTTTCCAGGCCCAATCATCATAGCCCTCACCATTGAACTTCTCGACGGTGAAATTCTTCAGCACCTCCTTGACAAGCGAGCCCTGGTTTGTTTGCGCTCCCCTTGGCGCTGAAAGACCAGAATCTTGGCTGCCGCTACGATCTTGGGCTGAAGATTCACCAGCTCCCGCCGAGGTGTTGCCCGCCATAGCTACCTATAACGAGGATCACTATAACGCAGCTCTGATACCAGCTTGTTGGTGTAAGGGCCTAATAAACTCAAGCTATTAGGACTTAATCAAACTTAAAACCTCTCCTCGGGGTCACCTCCAAGGGTCCCTGGGTGCCTGGTACAAGACCAGCCCCTATCCTCGGGTCCGAATTTGTAGAGAGAGGGATCAAGAAGGACTAGTCAAAACAGCAAGAGTACCTTGAACGTCGCGCAGCGTGCCGTGCAGACCGTCGGTCGGATTAAGCTGAGAATTCGCTATATCGAAGCTCGCTCCAAGAGCTTTAAAATGAGCCAGTTGCCTCGCCGAAAAGTTCTGCCATTACTAGGACTATGGCTCGGACAGCGTTTGCCTAGCGTTGGAGTGCTAGCATACTAGCGTTGACTCGGGTAGCATTTCGCGTCGAATAGCGCGCAAAAGAAAGAAACGAACTCCAGCGAGGAGGAATTGCTTGAATCAATTTGACTATATTCAGGTACAAACAGAGAAGGATTAAATAGTTCTAGCTAGCAAGGACCTTGGGAATCAACCTTGGAACAACCAGGGATGATCCCAAATAATTCCAAGCAACAGAACCAACCTGGCTGGACAAAATAGCAGGTGGTAGGTTGGTAAAAAACCTCTGGTTCTGTTTTTCCAACCTGGGAAAACAACAACCAGGTTCAGGTTCTAAAACAGAACCTGTTTTTGTCTTTGCCCAACCAGCCAAATGCTGGTTCCGCTGGTTTCCTCTGGCCTGTAGCATGCAGATACAGACAAAAAACATCCAACCTTCACCTAAATTGTACCCCTATAGTGTCTTCCCTGCTACACTATAGTTAACCAAAACAAAACAGTACAATTTCGAGTTGGATAGAACTGAATCTGCGCAATCAACTCAACCGAAATGCAAAGCTTCCATCTTGGGTTCCTTTGCGAGCTCGTCCTTTCTGCTTGCACTGTTCATAGCGCGTACAATGTTGTGCCGAAGCGCACATTGCGCTAGTACCTGCAAATGCATCAAGCGAAAAATGCGAAAGAAAACAAACACACGAACACACCATTCACACGCAAATGCATTCGCACACGCATACTCGTACAAACAGACGGCAGGATGTCGTGCAATGTGCATTTGCACCACAAAGCTTTGCGGTTCGGTTGATTGCGCAGATTCAGTTATATCCAACTCAAAATTGTATTGTTATGTTTGGACATGAAGAATGTCTGGGGAGCGGACTATACTATAGCAGGGCAGGCACAATAGGGGTACAATTTAGGTGAAGGTTGGATATTGTTTGTCTGTATCTGCATGCTACAGGGCCAGGGGAAACCAGTGGAACCAGCATTGGCAGTTGGGCAAAGACAAAACATGTTCTGTTTTTAGAACCTGAACCTGGTTGTTGTTTTTCCAGGTTGGAAAAACAGAACCAGAGGTTGTTTACCAACTTACCACCTGCTATTTTGTCCAGCCAGGTTGGTTCTGTTGTTTGGAATTATTTGGGATCATCCCTGGTTGTTCCCAGGTTGATTCCCAAGGTCCTTGCTAGCTAGAACTATATATTCCTTCTCTGTTTGTACCTAAATATAGTGCATTGATTCAAGCAAATTCAGAAGGAGAAGCAGGACTTCAACGAGATCTTTGCTCCCACTGTCAAAACCCCCTACCCTCTGTGTCTGTTGGCAGATGCAACAATTGTGGGAAATTCATTATTCAGATGGATATATCAACGGCATTCCTGAATGGGATTTTACAGAGGAGGTGTTTGTTTTGCCCAACCAGCCAATGCTGGTTCCGCTGGTTCCCCTTGGCCTGTAGCATGCAGATACAGACAAACAACATCCAACCTTCACCTAAATTGTACCCCTATAGTGCCTTCCCTGCTACACTATAGTTAACCAAACAAAACAGTACAATTCCGAGTTGGATAGAACTGAATCTGCGCAATCAACTCAACCGAACTGCAAAGCTTCCATCTTGGGTTCCTTTGCGAGCTTGTCCTTCCTGCTTGCACTGTTCATAGCGCATACAATGTTGTGCCAAAGCGCACATTGCGCGAGTACCTGCAAATGCATCAAGCGAAAAATGCGAAAGCAAACAAACACACGAACACACCATTCACACACAAATGCATTCCACAGCATACTCGTACAAAACAGACGGCAGGATGTCGTGCAATGTGCATTTGCACCCAACAAGCTCCCTCTCCAGCATCAACGTTGCGACAACGGGAGGTCGGGCTGTGCAAGCTCCTTCAACACGGTCCACGCCTTCGGACCGCAATCAACCTCCGGCAGCAGGTGCATGACGTGATGACGCTGGTTCAGCTCCAAACTCTGCGACATCAAATAGTAGCCAGTTGAGAGCGCTCGTCCCAATCTTCCTGCAGCGTGGGGTCACTCGGTCTAGGCTCCTCCCCAATCATTAGTTTCAGCAAACCGATCTGACGGAAATATAATTGCATTTTCCAGGCCCAATCATCATAGCCCTCACCATTGAACTTCTCGACGGTGAAGTTCTTCAGCACCTCCTTGCACGCGAGCCCTGATTTGTTCGCTCTCCCCTTGGCGCGGAAACACCAGAATCTTGGCTGCCCTACGATCTTGGGCTGAAGATTACCAGCTCCGCGAGATGTTGCCCGCCATAGCTACCTATAACGAGGATCACTATAACGCAGCTCTGATACCAGCTTGTTGGTGTAAGGGCCTAATAAACTCAGGCTATTAAGACTTAATCAAACTTAAAACCTCTCCTCGGGGTCATCTCCAAGTGTCCCTGGTGCCTGGTACAAGGACAGCCCCCCTATCCTCGGGTCCGAGTTTGTAGGAGAGGAGTTTAAGAATGATTTAGCCAAACTAACAAAAGTACCTTGAACGTCGCGCAGCGTGCGTGCCGATCATCGATTGGATTAAGCTGGGAATTCGCTATATCGAAGCTCGCTCCAAGAGCTTTAAAAAGAGCCAAGTTGCCTCGCGAAAAGTTCTGCCATTACGAAGTTATGGCTCGGACAGCGTTTGCCTAGCGTTGGTGTGCTAGCATACTAGCGTATTGCACTGCTTCCCCTCACCAAGTATGTCTAGCTGCACATGAGCAAGCATGGCTCGAGCGAGGTTAATGAGGGTCCGGTTAAGCCGCTCCGCTGCCCCATTTTGCTGCGGCGTGTAGGCAACTGAAAGCTGGCGAGTCATGTCTAAGGTCTCCAGATTCTTCCCCATGTACTCCCCACTCGATCAGACCTTAGCATTTAACCTTGGCCCAACTTCCTCTCCGCCATACCATATCTAACGCTGAAGACCTTGGACACTTCATCTTGGATTTCACAAGGTGACCCAACTAAGCAGCTATAGTCATCCAGGAAGATACACACACACACACGCACACACACACACACACACACACATACATACACACACACTCGCACACATATGCACACATACAGACACACATACACATACATATAACACACACACACATACACATCCAGGTCATCTTTGATGGAGTATTGCTGCCCTTCTCTCTGTCCAGAGTTTGCATGGGGCCACACACACACTCTGTCCAGAGTATGCACCAACTCAAGAGTTGTGAGGCCATACAGAAGGAGGGAGGAAGGAGGCCTGTGGCAACTCCCTGTGATACAATCAGGGCTCTTTCTTGGCTGCAAACCACCCTCCTTTATCTCCACATCTTCAGCTTCCCCTCTTCATACACTCCATAAGCTGTTGCCTCATTGCATGCCCCATGCGTAGGTGCAGCAATTTGCCGTCACTTGCTCCACGTCCCTCCAATGTGTGCTACAAGCTGCTTCCTCAGCTTCACCCCCATGTGGCCTATCCACCTGACGCATACAAACTGGAACAAGGTATATAGACCCTTGTCTACCAGCATCACACTGTGAGTCTCATTAGAGACCACCAACACCTCCCATATCCAGGCCTTGGTCCATTTCTGCTGCTGAGGTGAAGGTATTGCAAAAGTTCCTCGTTTGCCTCTTGGTCCAGCTCTGGAGTGCAGTGTAGATGATCTCCTCACCTACTTTACAGCACAACTCCAATAATCATCCAGTGACCATGGTCTCCCCATCACCATAGTTGCGTTGCATGGTGTAGAAAGGCTTCTCCAGATGACTGTGCTTAACAGTCCTTTTTGCAATGACGATCTTGAACTATCTTCATGCTTGGCCAGCTGCTCCTTTGCTTCCCCTTCAAGTCAATCATTTTTTAAGGAGCTCTAGTTGGACTTCCAAGACCCAACATAGGTACTGGAACGCTTACTTGTCCTTCCGGCCCCATGCTTCCTGTGCCTTAAGTAGCTTCTCTGCACTAAGCCGTTGCCTTCCATTTCGCGCTACTGCTGATCCACTTCTGCTTCCATCACTTATGGATGAGCTAGATACTCCCCAGCCCCTTCTCCTGTTAAGTGCAAATTGCATTGCACGACATCCTGTTGTTGGGTGCAAATTTATATTGCATGACATTTGGGTATGAATGGAATGTTCATGTATTGTTTACTTTCGCAATTTTTGCTTGATGCATTTGCAGGTACTCGCGCAATGTGCACTTCGGCACACCTTGTACGCACTATGAACAGTGCAAGCAGAAAGGACGAGCTCGCGAAGGAACCCAAGATGGAAGCTTTGCGGTTCGGTTGTTGCGCAGATTCAGTTATATCCAACTCAAAATTGTATTGTTATGTTTGGTGACTATCTATAGCAGGGCAGGCACTATAGGGGTACAATTTAGGTAAAGGTTGGATGTTGTTTGTCTGTATCTGCATGCTACAGTGCCAGGGAAACCAGCGGAACCAGCATTTGGCAGGTTGGGCAAAGACAAAACATGTTCTGTTTTTAGAACCTGAACCTGGTTGCTGTTTTTCCAGGTTGGAAAAACAAAACCAGAGGTTGTTTACCAACTTACCACCTGCTATTTTTTGTCCAGCCAGGTTGGTTCTGTTGCTTGGAATTATTTGGGATCATCCCTGGTTGTTCCCAGGTTGATTCCCAAGGTCCTTGCTAGCTAGAACTATATATTCCTTCTCTGTTTGTACCTAAATATAGTGCATTGATTCAAGCAAATTCGAAGGAGAAGCAGGACTTCAACGAGATCTTTGCTCCCACTGTCAAACCCCCACCCTCTGTCTTGTTGGCAGATGCCAACATTAGTGGGAAATTCATTATTCAGATGGATATATCAACGGCATTCCTCAACGGGATTTTACAGGAGGAGGTGTTCATGAGGCAGCTGCTGGGTATGCGGATGGCACGGCAGGGTGTGCAAGCTGAAAAAGTCCATCTACGGCTTGAAGCAGGCGCCACGCTGCTGGTACCAGAAGTTGGCAGCTGTTTTAGAGGAGATGGGATTCAGGACCAGCAGCTTGTGATGAGAGCTTCTTTCTGAAGGGCGAGGAGGAGGAGAGCTGGTGCTGTTTCTGGTCTACGTGGATGACATTCTTCTCTTCAGCAGCAGCATGAAGGAGATCCAGAAAGTGCAGCAGCAGCTGATGGAAAACTTCAAGTGCAAGAACCTTGGGGAGGTAAAGTACTACCTCAGGATGCACATGGAGAGGGATCCTGATTACTGGTGGTTGAAGCTTGCACCAGGAGAAGTTCATCAGGAGCTGGGGAGAAGTATGATTGAGAATCAGCGCAAAATTGCAATTCCCCTGCTTGAAGAATCAAGCTTGTAAAGGCTGCAGAGGATGAAGGGGTTGAAGCCGAGGAGCAGCAGCAGCAGCAATTTCAGTCCTTGGTGGGCAGCCTCTTGTACGCAGCGGTTCACACGAGGCCCGACATCTCTTTCTCGGTTGGGCAGCTGGCTAGGGTGGTGCAGAATCCATCAGAGGAGCAGGTGGATGCAGCTGAGCGTGTGGTGAAGTATCTGAACTCTCACCCAAGCATTGGAGTTCAATATTCCGCATCTGCACAGGTGAAGCAAAAAGGGGTGGAGGTGCTGAAAGAGAAGGGGGAGAGGCTTGGAGAAGGCAAGCTCTTTCTAACTTGCTTCACTGATGCTACTTGGGCTTCTGAGAAGGAGGATTCCTCATCTGTGGGAGGATACATCTGCGTTGTTTGGAGGACATAGGGACATGTTAGTTTGACGTCCAAGAAGCAGACGGAGATGGCAATCTAATCCGTAGTTATAGATCAGTACATGGCGATGTTCCATGGGGTGAAGATGGTGATTTGGCTGAGGAGGCTGTCAGAAGAGATTGCCAGGAGAGAAAAAAAATTGCTACGCGCCTTGCTGTATGTGATTGTAAGGGGGCTCTTGGGATGGCCAGGAACGTTGTGCTTCATGGGCTGAACAAGCATATGCGTATCAAGTGGCACTGGCTGCGTAAGGAGGTGAAGAGGGGGACAGTGAATCCGATCTACATCAAGACTCACCGCAGCCGGCAGATTTCCTCACCAAGAGGCTTGCGGATGAGCCTCATTGGCGTTGTGTGCGAATGAGAATGAATGAGCATGAACTAGCATGGAATGATGGGAATGAGCCGACAGCTGAGTGGAGTGTGTTTTGGTGGAAATCCATATTGCACGACATCCTGCCGTCTGTTTGTACGAGTATGCGTGTGCGATGCATTTGCTTGCGAATAGTGTGTCCATGTGTTTGTTGCTTTCGCAATTTTCGTTGATGCATTTCCAGGTATTCGCGCAATGTGCCTTTAGCACATCATTGTACGTGCTATGACAGTTGCAAGCAGAAATGACAAACCCGCAAAGGAACCCAAGATGGAAGCTTTGCGGTTCGGTTGAATTGATTGTGCAGATTCAGTTCTATCCACTCCAAATCGCACTGTTTTGTTTGGTTG
>CANIUD010000602.1:0-50371 GCA_947470075.1 Closterium sp. Yama58-4 | reverse complement strand
TTAGAACTGAATCTGCGCAATCAAATTCAACCGAACTGCAAAGCTTCCATCTTGGGTTCTTTTGCGAGCTCGTCCTTTCTGCTTGCACTGTTCATAGCGCGTACAATGTTGTGCCGAAGCGACATTGCGCGAGTACCTGCAAATGCATCAAGCGAAAAATGCGAAAGCAAACAAACACACGAACATTCCATTCACACGCAAATGCATTCGCACACGCATACTCGTACAAACAGACGGCAGGATGTCGTGCAATGTGCATTTGCACCCAACACACTCCCCCTCAGCCTGCCGGCTGCATCCCCGTCATTCCATGCTAGTTCATGCTCATTCCACTCATGCGCACACAACGCCAATGAGGCTCATCCGCAAGCCTTTTGGTGAGAAAGTCTGCTGGCTGCTGGTGAGTCTTGATGTAGATCGGATGCACCGTCCCCCTCTTCACCTCCTTACGCAGCCAGTGCCACTTGATACGCATGTGCTTGTCCAGCCCATGAAGCACAGCGTTTCTGGCCATCCCAAGAGCCCCCTTGCTATCACAAAACAGCGGCGTAGCAACTTTCTGCTCCTGGCCAATCTCCTCTAACAGCCTCCTCAGCCAAATCACCTCCTTCACCCCATGGAACATCGCCATGTACTCTGATTCTACGGAAGAGAGTGCCGTCTTCGTCTGCTTCTTGGACCTCCAACTAACAGGTCCTCCCCCAACTACGCAGATGTATCCTCCCACAGATGAGGAATCCTCCTTCTCAGAAGCCCACGTAGCATCGGTAAAGCAAGTGAGAAATAGCTTGCCTTCTCCAAGCCTCTCTCCCTTCTCTTTCAGCACCTCCACCCCTTTCTGCTTCACCTGTGCAGATGCGGAGTATTGAACTCCAATGCTTGGGTGAGAGTTCAGGTACTTCACCACACGCTCAGCTGCATCCACCTGCTCCTCTGATGGATTCTGCACCACCCTAGCCAGCTGCCCAACCGAGAAAGAGATGTCGGGCCTCGTGTGAACTGCTGCGTACAAGAGGCTGCCCACCAAGGACTGAAATTGCTGCTGCTCTTCAGCTTCAACCCCTTCATCCTTTGCAGCCTTCACAAGCTTGAATTCTGCTGGCAGGGGAGTTGCAACCTTGCGCTCATTCTCAATCCCATACTTCTCCCCCAGCTCCTTGATGAACTTCTCCTGGTGCAGCTTCAACCACCTGTGATCTGGATCCCTCTCCACGTGCATCCCAAGGTAGTACTTTACCTCCCCAAGGTTCTTGCACTTGAAGTTTTTCATCAGTTGCTGCTGCACTTTCTGGATCTCCTTCATGCTGCTACTGAAGAGAAGAATGTCGTCCACATAGACCAAAAACAGCACCAGCTTCTCCCCCTCGCCCTTGAGAAAGAGGCTTTCATCACAGCTGCTGGTCCTGAATCCCATCTCCTCTAAAACAGCTGCCAACTTTTGGTACCAGCAGCGTGGCGCCTGCTTCAAGCCGTAGATGGACTTTTTGAGCTTGCACACCCTGCCCGTACCATCCTCACTACCCAGGCGGGCTGCGTCATGTACACATCCTCTCTAAAATCCCATTCAGGAATTCCGTTGAAATAACATTCATCTGAATGATGAATTTCCCACTAACAGCTGCATCTGCCAACAAGACACAGAGGGTAGGGGTTTGGCAGTGGGAGCAAAGATCTCGTTGAAGTCCTGCTTCTCCTTCTGCATAAACCCCTTCGCCACCAGCCTACTCTTGTAGATGGGACCTCCCCCTTGTCATCGGTCTTGATCTTCAGCACCCACTTGCATTGTATCGCTTTCTTCCCATCAGGCAGCACCACCAGATCCCATGTCCTATTCTCCAGCAGACTCTGGTACTCAGCATCCCTAGAAGTCAGCCACTTGTCCTATCTGGTCCAGCTAATGCCTCCTCCATGCTAGCTGGTTCCTCTGGTGCAGGGGCAAGAAAACAGTACGCAGCCTCATCCTCCTCATCGCGGTCATAGCCATGAGGTAGAATCAGCAATGCCTCTTCGGTCCCTAGCTGCTGCTCTGCTGCATCAGTTCCTGCAGTCAGCTTCTTAGTAGCCATACGGGTACGTCCTGGCCTGGAGACAGGTGTCTCCCATCCCTTCATAACGACACCCTTCGGCTTCTTAGTTTTTCCCTGCTGCTTCTCTCCTCCCTCGGATCCAGCAGCTTCACTAGTGCTGCCGCCAGTTTCCACACCATTTTCTCCACCAGCAGATGCCTCCTGTACCTTCTCTCCATCACCATTTCCAGCAGCTGCCTCCTCTCCCTCCTCCCACACACTAGGAGTCAGGTCCAGCTGCATGGTGATCTGCTCCATCTGCTGGGACACCCTTGCCTCCGGCTGTTTCTCCCAGCTTCCATACATCATGCCCTCAATGAATTTCACATCCCTGCTGTCAAACAACATACCCTTGGATGGTTTCCCACAGCAGCATTCCCTTGCTCTCAGCAGCCAGCCCCAAATGCACATACCAGATTGCACTCGCCCCCAACTTACTGCGGTATGTTTGGGACGTGGGCGACTGCCATGCAACCGAACACCCTCAGCATGTCCACCGGCGGCTTCCTCCCAAGCCACCTCTCCAACGGCACCCACGAGTCATCCCCAACCTTGGTGAGCACCCTGTTCGCGACAGTGTGGGTGCCGGACAGCATGAGGCCACATAGAATTGCTCAGGCCAGATTCTATGAGCAGCGCCCTAGCTGTCTCCAGAATGGTCCGGTTTGCCCGTTCTGCTACACCATTGGACTGTGGGGTATAAGCCGTGGTCAGCTCTCTCTGGATGCCCTGCTTCTTGAGCCAGGCCGTCATTTCCGCTCAAGGAACTCACCACCCCGGTCCGTCCTAATCCGCTTCACTACACACTCCGCCTGCTTCTCCCGAATGGCAGCCAATCGTCCCTTCTCGTGGAGGTGGCGTGGTCCTTCTGCTTCAGCGGATACGCCCACATCAGCCTGCTCCAGTCATCCACAATTGTAAGAAAATACCGCTCCCCCTTGTGCCCTTGCACCGGCAGCGGCCCCACCAAGTCCATGTGGACCAGCTCCAAAGGCTTCTTGCTCCTGCCAGCCACACTATGGAAAGGGAAACGGGTTGAACTTGAAGCAAACAGATTTCACAGTTGTCATCGGGTGGCTGTCCGTTCAGCTTCAGACCCTTAACGGCTCCATCCTTCTCCAGCTGCTTCAGCAAAGGCATTGCCACATGCCCTAAGCGTCGGTGTGCTGTGCCCATCTGTCTTCCCAGATCTGGCCGACACTTTCACACCAACCCCTCCAACGGCATTGCACTCCCCCTGGGATGCAGACCCCTCTCCAGCCTGCCCCCCACCATGCCACGCCAGGGCCGGCAGCTGCCACATAGATCTGTACACGTCCTTGCTCTCGTGCAGATCCCAAAGCACCCGATTGCCCAGCTTCCCCTTATAAGTGCGTGCCCCATCCGTGTTGGTGTTCACCCCAGCCTTGCCAAGCTTACGGAGGGAGATAAGGTTGGCCTTCAGGTCGGGGACGAGAAGAACGTCGTGCAGCACCACCGGCTTGCCATCCGCTCCCTAAAGCAGCTCGTCCCGCACCAGCCACCTTCAACATGTGTCCAGAGGCGGAGCACACTTCATTGATCGGTGCAGCTCGTACTTCGTCCAGCAGGTCCTTGCGCGGCGTCATCGTCCAAGCAGCGCCTGTGTCCAACACCCAATAGTCTAGGGGGTGCAGCTCTGCTCCAACTTTGGCAGAGGCGTCTCCTTGCTCCCCCTTGTCTCCCACATGGAAGAATTGGCCCGTGGTGCGCTCCTTCTTCTTCTCCGCACCCGCCGTTGCCCTTCGGGTTGTTTGCGGACGAATCAGCGACCATGTTGGCGCCGTTTTTCTGGTTCCTCCGCGCGCCGCCATCCTGGTGACGATTCTGGGGGGTCCATCCATCGGGTTTCTTATAGCACAAAAACCAGGGGTGCCCTTCCTTCTCACAATACCAGCAACTCCCTTTCATTTTGCCACCAGCACCCGACTTGCCCCCACGTCCAGATTTCGCACCGCGACCCCAACCGGTACCTCCTTGTTGGTCGTTGGAGTCGTCGTCTTTCTTTGCACCGCGTCCAGCACCACCGAAGCCACGTCCTCTGCCACGTCGGCTCCCTTGCATCCCGTAGCCGCTGCTGCCGTCGTCTCCACCCCTCAGTTGGCGGCGACGGAAGTCCTCCTCCAGAATCTTCGTCCGCACCCACTCGAGCGTCCACAAGCTCTGGTTCTGCGGCAGGCTCAATCCGCTCGTAAATTGAAGCCACGATTCTGGCAGCAGCGAGAGCATCTTCAAGCACTTGGTCTGCTCCGGATAGGTGATTCCCGCGGTCGCCAACTTCGCGTAGAGGTCGCGCATCTTGTCCAGGACTGGTTGCACCGGCTCTCCCTCGCTCAGGCGCAACGCGGACAGCTCCCTCTCCAGCATCAACGTTGCGACAACGGAGGTCGGGGCGTGCAGCTCCTTCAACACGGTCCACGCCTTCGGACCGCATTCAACCTCCGGCAGCAGGTGCATGACGTGGTGACGCTGGTTCAGCTCCAAACTCTGCGACATCAAATAGTAGCCAGCCGAGGAGCGCTCGTCCCAATCTTCCTGCAGCGTGGGGTCACTCGGTCTAGGCTCCTCCCCAATCATTAGTTTCAGCAAACCGATCTGACGGAAATATAATTGCATTTTCCAGGCCCAATCATCATAGCCCTCACCATTGAACTTCTCGACGGTGAAATTCTTCAACACCTCCTTGACAAGCGAGCCCTGGTTTGTTCGCGCTCCCCGTGGCGCTGAAAGACCAGAATCTTGGCTGCCGCTACGATCTTGGGCTGAAGATTCACCAGCTCCCGCCGAGGTGTTGCCCGCCATAGCTACCTATAACGAGGATCACTATAACGCAGCTCTGATACCAGCTTGTTGGTGTAAGGGCCTAATAAACTCAAGCTATTAGGACTTAATCAAACTTAAAACCTCTCCTCGGGGTCACCTCCAAGGGTCCCTGGGTGCCTGGTACAAGACCAGCCCCTATCCTCGGGTCCGAGTTTGTAGAGAGAGGGATCAAGAAGGACTTAGTCAAAACAGCAAGAGTACCTTGAACGTCGCGCAGCGTGCCGTGCAGACCGTCGGTCGGATTAAGCTGAGAATTCGCTATATCGAAGCTCGCTCCAAGAGCTTTAAAATGAGCCAAGTTGCCTCGCGAAAAGTTCTGCCATTACTAAGTTATGGCTCGGACAGCGTTTGCCTAGCGTTGGAGTGCTAGCATACTAGCGTTGACTCGGGTAGCATTTCGCCGTCGAATAGCGCAGAAACGAAACTCCAGCGAGGAAGGAATTCGCTTGAATCAATTTACTATATTCAGGTACAAACAGAGAAGGATTAAATAGTTCTAGCTAGCAAGGACCTTGGGAATCAACCTGGGAACAACCAGGGATGATCCCAAATAATTCCAAGCAACAGAACCAACCTGGCTGGACAAAATAGCAGGTGGTAGGTTGGTAAACAACCTCTGGTTCTGTTTTTCCAACCTGGGAAAACAACAACCAGGTTCAGGTTCTAAAAACAGAACCTGTTTTGTCTTTGCCCAACCAGCCAAATGCTGGTTCCGCTGGTTTCCCCTGGCCTTGTAGCATGCAGATACAGACAAACAACATCCAACCTTCACCTAAATTGTACCCCTATAGTGCCTTCCCTGCTACACTATAGTTAACCAAACAAAACAGTACAATTTCGAGTTGGATAGAACTGAATCTGCGCAATCAACTCAACCGAACTGCAAAGCTTCCATCTTGGGTTCCTTTGCGAGCTCGTCCTTTCTGCTTGCACTGTTCATAGCGCGTACAATGTTGTGCCGAAGCGCACATTGCGCGAGTACCTGCAAATGCATCAAGCGAAAAATGCGAAAGCAAACAAACACACGAACACACCATTCACACGCAAATGCATTCGCACACGCATACTCGTACAAACAGACGGCAGGATGTCGTGCAATGTGCATTTGCACCCAACACACTCCCCCTCAGCCTGCCGGCTGCATCCCCGTCATTCCATGCTAGTTCATGCTCATTCCACTCATGCGCACACAACGCCAATGAGGCTCATCCGCAAGCCTCTTGGTGAGAAAGTCTGCTGGCTGCTGGTGAGTCTTGATGTAGATCGGATGCACCGTCCCCCTCTTCACCTCCTTACGCAGCCAGTGCCACTTGATACGCATGTGCTTGTTCAGCCCATGAAGCACAGCGTTTCTGGCCATCCCAAGAGCCCCCTTGCTATCACAAAACAGCGGCGTAGCAACTTTCTGCTCCTGGCCAATCTCCTCTAACAGCCTCCTCAGCCAAATCACCTCCTTCACCCCATGGAACATCGCCATGTACTCTGATTCTACGGAAGAGAGTGCCGTCTCCGTCTGCTTCTTGGACCTCCAACTAACAGGTCCTCCCCCAACTACGCAGATGTATCCTCCCACAGATGAGGAATCCTCCTTCTCAGAAGCCCACGTAGCATCGGTAAAGCAAGTGAGAAATAGCTTGCCTTCTCCAAGCCTCTCCCCCTTCTCTTTCAGCACCTCCACCCCTTTCTGCTTCACCTGTGCAGATGCGGAGTATTGAACTCCAATGCTTGGGTGAGAGTTCAGGTACTTCACCACACACTCAGCTGCATCCACCTGCTCCTCTGATGGATTCTGCACCACCCTAGCCAGCTGCCCAACCGAGAAAGAGATGTCGGGCCTCGTGTGAACTGCTGCGTACAAGAGGCTGCCCACCAAGGACTGAAATTGCTGCTGCTCTTCAGCTTCAACCCCTTCATCCTCTGCAGCCTTCACAAGCTTGAATTCTGCTGGCAGGGGAGTTGCAACCTTGCGCTCATTCTCAATCCCATACTTCTCCCCCAGCTCCTTGATGAACTTCTCCTGGTGCAGCTTCAACCACCTGTGATCTGGATCCCTCTCCACGTGCATCCCGAGGTAGTACTTTACCTCCCCAAGGTTCTTGCACTTGAAGTTTTCCATCAGTTGCTGCTGCACTTTCTGGATCTCCTTCATGCTGCTGCTGAAGAGAAGAATGTCGTCCACATAGACCAGAAACAGCACCAGCTTCTCCCCCTCGCCCTTGAGAAAGAGGCTCTCATCACAGCTGCTGGTCCTGAATCCCATCTCCTCTAAAACAGCTGCCAACTTCTGGTACCAGCAGCGTGGCGCCTGCTTCAAGCCGTAGATGGACTTGTTGAGCTTGCACACCCTGCCCGTACCATCCTCATACCCAGGCGGCTGCGTCATGTACACATCCTCCTCTAAAATCCCATTCAGGAATGCCGTTGAAATATCCATCTGAATGATGAATTTCCCACTAACAGCTGCATCTGCCAACAAGACACGGAGGGTAGGGGTTTGGCAGTGGGAGCAAAGATCTCGTTGAAGTCCTGCTTCTCCTTCTGCATAAACCCCTTCGCCACCAGCCTACTCTTGTAGATGGTGACCTGCCCCTTGTCATCGGTCTTGATCCTCAGCACCCACTTGCATTGTATCGCTTTCTTCCCATCAGGCAGCACCACCAGATCCCATGTCCTATTCTCCAGCAGACTCTGGTACTCAGCATCCCTAGAAGCCAGCCACTTGTCCCTATCTGGTCCAGCTAATGCCTCCTCCATGCTAGCTGGTTCCTCTGGTGCAGGGGCAAGAAAACAGTACGCAGGCTCATCCTCCTCATCCGGGTCATAGCCATGAGGTAGAATCAGCAATGCCTCTTCGGTCCCTAGCTGCTGCTCTGCTGCATCAGTTCCTGCAGTCAGCTTCTTAGTAGCCATACGGGTACGTCCTGGCCTGGAGACGGGTGTCTCCCATCCCTTCATAACGACACCCTTCGGCTTCTTAGTTTTTCCCTGCTGCTTCTCTCCTCCCTCGGGTCCAGCAGCTCCACTAGTGCTGCCGCCAGTTTCCACACCATTTTCTCCACCAGCAGATGCCTCCTGTACCTTCTCTCCATCACCATTTCCAGCAGCTGCCTCCTCTCCCTCCTCCCACACACTAGGAGTCAGGTCCAGCTGCATGGTGATCTGCTCCATCTGCTGGGACACCCTTGCCTCCGGCTGTTTCTCCCAGCTCCCATACATCATGCCCTCAATGAATTTCACATCCCTGCTGTCAAACAACACACCCTTGGATGGTTCCCACAGCAGCCATCCCTTGCTCTCAGCAGCCAGCCCCAAATGCACACACCAGATTGCACTCGCCCCCAACTTACTGCGGTAGGTCTTGGGGACGTGGGCGACTGCCATGCAACCGAACACCCTCAGCATGTCCACCGGCGGCTTCCTCCCAAGCCACCTCTCCAACGGCACCCACGAGTCATCCCCAACCTTGGTGAGCACCCTGTTCCTAGCGACAGTGGCGTGCCGGACAGCATGAGGCCACATAGAATTGCTCAGCCCAGATTCTATGAGCAGCGCCCTAGCTGTCTCCAGAATGGTCCGGTTTGCCCGTTCTGCTACACCATTGGACTGTGGGGTATAAGCCGTGGTCAGCTCTCTCTGGATGCCCTGCTTCTTGAGCCAGGCCGTCATTTCAGCTCCAAGGAACTCACCACCCCGGTCCGTCCTAATCCGCTTCACTACACACTCCGCCTGCTTCTCCACGAATGGCAGCCAATCGTCCCGTATCGTGGAGGCGGCGTGGTCCTTCTGCTTCAGCGGATACGCCCACATCAGCCTGCTCCAGTCATCCACAATTGTAAGAAAATACCGCTCCCCCTTGTGCCCTTGCACCGGCAGCGGCCCCACCAAGTCCATGTGGACCAGCTCCAAAGGCTTCTTGCTCCTGCCAGCCACACTATGGAAAGGGAAACGGGTGAACTTTGAAAGCAAACAGATTTCACAGTTGTCATCGGGTGGCTGTCCGTTCAGCTTCAGACCCTTAACGGCTCCATCCTTCTCCAGCTGCTTCAGCAAAGGCATTGCCACATGCCCTAAGCGTCGGTGTGCCGTTGCCCAATCTGTCTCCCCAGATCTGGCCGACACTTTCACACCAACCCCTCCAACGGCATTGCACTCCCCCTGGGATGCAGACCCCTCTCCAGCCTGCCCCCCACCATGCCACGCCAGGGCCGGCAGCTGCCACATAGATCTGTACACGTCCTTGCTCTCGTGCAGATCCCAAAGCACCCGATTGCCCAGCTTCCCCTTATAAGTGCGTGCCCCATCCGTGTTGGTGTTCACCCCAGCCTTGCCAAGCTTACGGAGGGAGATAAGGTTGGCCTTCAGGTCGGGGACGAAGAGAACGTCGTGCAGCACCACCGGCTTGCCATCCGCTCCCTTAAACGCAGCTCGTCCCGCACCAGCCACCTTCAACATGTGTCCAGAGGCGGAGCACACTTCATTGATCGGTGCAGCTCGTACTTCGTCCAGCAGGTCCTTGCGCGGCGTCATCGTCCAAGCAGCGCCTGTGTCCAACACCCAATAGTCTAGGGGGTGCAGCTCTGCTCCAACTTTGGCAGAGGCGTCTCCTTGCTCCCCCTTGTCTCCCACATGGAAGAATTGGCCCGCGGTGCGCTCCTTCTTCTTCTCCGCACCGCCGTTGCCCTTCGGGTTGTTGTCGGACGAATCAGCGACCATGTTGGCGCCGTTTTTCTGGTTCCTCCGCGCGCCGCCATCCTGGTGACGATTCTGGGGGGTCCATCCATCGGGTTTCTTATAGCACAAAAACCAGGGGTGCCCTTCCTTCTCACAATACCAGCAACTCCCTTTCATTTTGCCACCAGCACCCGACTTGCCCCCACGTCCAGATTTCGCACCGCGACCCCAACCGGTACCTCCTTGTTGGTCGTTGGAGTCGTCGTCTTTCTTTGCACCGCGTCCAGCACCACCGAAGCCACGTCCTCTGCCACGTCGGCTCCCTTGCATCCCGTAGCCGCTGCTGCCGTCGTCTCCACCCCTCAGTTGGCGGCGACGGAAGTCCTCCTCCAGAATCTTCGTCCGCACCCACTCGAGCGTCCACAAGCTCTGGTTCTGCGGCAGGCTCAATCCGCTCGTAAATTGAAGCCACGATTCTGGCAGCAGCGAGAGCATCTTCAAGCACTTGGTCTGCTCCGGATAGGTGATTCCCGCGGTCGCCAACTTCGCGTAGAGGTCGCGCATCTTGTCCAGGACTGGTTGCACCGGCTCTCCCTCGCTCAGGCGCAACGCGGACAGCTCCCTCTCCAGCATCAACGTTGCGACAACGGAGGTCGGGGCGTGCAGCTCCTTCAACACGGTCCACGCCTTCGGACCGCATTCAACCTCCGGCAGCAGGTGCATGACGTGGTGACGCTGGTTCAGCTCCAAACTCTGCGACATCAAATAGTAGCCAGCCGAGGAGCGCTCGTCCCAATCTTCCTGCAGCGTGGGGTCACTCGGTCTAGGCTCCTCCCCAATCATTAGTTTCAGCAAACCGATCTGACGGAAATATAATTGCATTTTCCAGGCCCAATCATCATAGCCCTCACCATTGAACTTCTCGACGGTGAAATTCTTCAACACCTCCTTGACAAGCGAGCCCTGGTTTGTTCGCGCTCCCCGTGGCGCTGAAAGACCAGAATCTTGGCTGCCGCTACGATCTTGGGCTGAAGATTCACCAGCTCCCGCCGAGGTGTTGCCCGCCATAGCTACCTATAACGAGGATCACTATAACGCAGCTCTGATACCAGCTTGTTGGTGTAAGGGCCTAATAAACTCAAGCTATTAGGACTTAATCAAACTTAAAACCTCTCCTCGGGGTCACCTCCAAGGGTCCCTGGGTGCCTGGTACAAGACCAGCCCCTATCCTCGGGTCCGAATTTGTAGAGAGAGGGATCAAGAAGGACTTAGTCAAAACAGCAAGAGTACCTTGAACGTCGCGCAGCGTGCCGTGCAGACCGTCGGTCGGATTAAGCTGAGAATTCGCTATATCGAAGCTCGCTCCAAGAGCTTTAAAATGAGCCAAGTTGCCTCGCGAAAAGTTCTGCCATTACTAAGTTATGGCTCGGACAGCGTTTGCCTAGCGTTGGAGTGCTAGCATACTAGCGTTGACTCGGGTAGCATTTCGCCGTCGAATAGCGCAGAAACGAAACTCCAGCGAGGAAGGAATTCGCTTGAATCAATTTGACTATATTCAGGTACAAACAGAGAAGGATTAAATAGTTCTAGCTAGCAAGGACCTTGGGAATCAACCTGGGAACAACCAGGGATGATCCCAAATAATTCCAAGCAACAGAACCAACCTGGCTGGACAAAATAGCAGGTGGTAGGTTGGTAAACAACCTCTGGTTCTGTTTTTCCAACCTGGGAAAACAACAACCAGGTTCAGGTTCTAAAAACAGAACCTGTTTTGTCTTTGCCCAACCAGCCAAATGCTGGTTCCGCTGGTTTCTCCTGGCCTTGTAGCATGCAGATACAGACAAACAACATCCAACCTTCACCTAAATTGTACCCCTATAGTGCCTTCCCTGCTACACTATAGTTAACCAAACAAAACAGTACAATTTCGAGTTGGATAGAACTGAATCTGCGCAATCAACTCAACCGAACTGCAAAGCTTCCATCTTGGGTTCCTTTGCGAGCTCGTCCTTTCTGCTTGCACTGTTCATAGCGCGTACAATGTTGTGCCGAAGCGCACATTGCGCGAGTACCTGCAAATGCATCAAGCGAAAAATGCGAAAGCAAACAAACACACGAACACACCATTCACACGCAAATGCATTCGCACACGCATACTCGTACAAACAGACGGCAGGATGTCGTGCAATGTGCATTTGCACCCAACAGCTTTGCGGTTCGGTTGATTGCGCAGATTCAGTTATATCCAACTCAAAATTGTATTGTTATGTTTGGTTGACTATAGTATAGCAGGGCAGGCACTATAGGGGTACAATTTAGGTAAAGGTTGGATGTTGTTTGTCTGTATCTGCATGCTACAGGGCCAGGGGAAACCAGCGGAACCAGCATTTGGCAGGTTGGGCAAAGACAAAACATGTTCTGTTTTTAGAACCTGAACCTGGTTGCTGTTTTTCCAGGTTGGAAAAACAAAACCAGAGGTTGTTTACCAACTTACCACCTGCTATTTTGTCCAGCCAGGTTGGTTCTGTTGCTTGGAATTATTTGGGATCATCCCTGGTTGTTCCCAGGTTGATTCCCAAGGTCCTTGCTAGCTAGAACTATATATTCCTTCTCTGTTTGTACCTAAATATAGTGCATTGATTCAAGCAAATTCAGAAGGAGAAGCAGGACTTCAACGAGATCTTTGCTCCCACTGTCAAACCCCCTACCCTCTGTGTCTTGTTGGCAGATGCAACAATTAGTGGGAAATTCATTATTCAGATGGATATATCAACGGCATTCTTGAATGGGATTTTACAGGAGGAGGTGTTTTGTCTTTGCCCAACCAGCCAAATGCTGGTTCCGCTGGTTTCCCCTGGCCTTGTAGCATGCAGATACAGACAAACAACATCCAACCTTCACCTAAATTGTACCCCTATAGTGCCTTCCCTGCTACACTATAGTTAACCAAACAAAACAGTACAATTCCGAGTTGGATAGAACTGAATCTGCGCAATCAACTCAACCGAACTGCAAAGCTTCCATCTTGGGTTCCTTTGCGAGCTTGTCCTTCCTGCTTGCACTGTTCATAGCGCATACAATGTTGTGCCAAAGCGCACATTGCGCGAGTACCTGCAAATGCATCAAGCGAAAAATGCGAAAGCAAACAAACACACGAACACACCATTCACACACAAATGCATTCGCACACGCATACTCGTACAAACAGACGGCAGGATGTCGTGCAATGTGCATTTGCACCCAACAAGCTCCCTCTCCAGCATCAACGTTGCGACAACGGAGGTCGGGGCGTGCAGCTCCTTCAACACGGTCCACGCCTTCGGACCGCATTCAACCTCCGGCAGCAGGTGCATGACGTGGTGACGCTGGTTCAGCTCCAAACTCTGCGACATCAAATAGTAGCCAGCTGAGGAGCGCTCGTCCCAATCTTCCTGCAGCGTGGGGTCACTCGGTCTAGGCTCCTCCCCAATCATTAGTTTCAGCAAACCGATCTGACGGAAATATAATTGCATTTTCCAGGCCCAATCATCATAGCCCTCACCATTGAACTTCTCGACGGTGAAGTTCTTCAGCACCTCCTTGACAAGCGAGCCCTGGTTTGTTCGCGCTCCCCTTGGCGCTGAAACACCAGAATCTTGGCTGCCGCTACGATCTTGGGCTGAAGATTTACCAGCTCCCGCCGAGATGTTGCCCGCCATAGCTACCTATAACGAGGATCACTATAACGCAGCTCTGATACCAGCTTGTTGGTGTAAGGGCCTAATAAACTCAGGCTATTAAGACTTAATCAAACTTAAAACCTCTCCTCGGGGTCATCTCCAAGGGTCCCTGGGTGCCTGGTACAAGACCAGCCCCTATCCTCGGGTCCGAGTTTGTAGAGAGAGGAGTTAAGAATGATTTAGCCAAACTAACAAAAGTACCTTGAACGTCGCGCAGCGTGCCGTGCAGATCATCGATTGGATTAAGCTGAGAATTCGCTATATCGAAGCTCGCTCCAAGAGCTTTAAAATGAGCCAAGTTGCCTCGCGAAAAGTTCTGCCATTACGAAGTTATGGCTCGGACAGCGTTTGCCTAGCGTTGGAGTGCTAGCATACTAGCGTATTGCACTGCTTCCCCTCACCAAGTATGGTCTAGCTGCACATGAGCAAGCATGGCTCGAGCGAGGTTAATGAGGGTCCGGTTAAGCCGCTCCGCTGCCCCATTTTGCTGCGGCGTGTAGGCAACTGAAAGCTGGCGAGTCATGTCCTAAGGTCTCCAGATTCTTCCCCATGTACTCCCCACTCCGATCAGACCTTAGCATTTAACCTTGGCCCCAACTTCCCTCTCCGCATACCATATCTAACGCTTGAAGACCTTGGACACTTCATCCTTGGATTTCACCAAGGTGACCCAACTAAGGCAGCTATAGTCATCCAGGAAGATACACACACACACACGCACACACACACACACACACACACATACATACACACACACTCGCACACATATGCACACATACAGACACACATACACATACATATATACACACACACACATACACATCCAGGTCATCTTTGATGGAGTATTTGCTGCCCTTCTCTCTGTCCAGAGTTTGCATGGGGCCACACACACACTCTGTCCAGAGTATGCACCAACTCAAGAGTTGTGGAGGCCATACAGAAGGAGGGAGGGAAGGAGGCCTGTGGCAACTTCCCTGTGATACAATCAGGGCTCTTTCTTGGCTGCAAACCACCCTCCTTTATCTCCACATCTTTCAGCTTCCCCTTCTTCATACACTCCATAAGCTGTTGCCTCATTGCATGCCCCATGCGTAGGTGCAGCAAATTTGCCGTCACTTGCTCCACGTCCCTCCAATGTGTGCTACAAGCTGCTTCCTCAGCTTCACCCCCATGTGGCCTATCCACCTGAAGCATACAAACTGGAACAAGGTATATAGACCCTTGTCTACCAGCATCACACTTGTGAGTCTCATTAGAGACCAACACCTCCCATATCCAGGCCTTGGTCCATTTCTGCTGCTGAAGGTGAAGGTATTGCAAAAGTTCCTCGTTTGCCTCTTGGTCCAGCTCCTGGAGTGCAGTGTAGATGATCTCCTCACCTACTTTACAGCACAACTCCACATAATCATCCAGTGACCATGGTCTCCCCATCACCATAGTTGCGTTGCATGGTGTAGAAAGGCTTCCTCCAGATGACTGTGCTTAACAGTCCTTTTTGCAAATGTCGATCTTGAACTCTCTTCCATGCTTGGGCAGCTGCTCCTTGCTTCCCCTTCAAGTCAATCATTTTCTTAAGGAGCTCTAGTTGGACTTCCAAGACCCAACATAGGTACTGGAACGCTTACTTGTCCTTCCGGCCCCATGCTTCCTGTGCCTTAAGTAGCTTCTCTGCACTAAGCCGTTGCCTTCCATTTCGCGCTACTGCTGATCCACTTCTGCTTCCATCACTTATGGATGAGCTAGATACTCCCCCAGCCCCTTCTCCTGTTAAGTGCAAATTTGCATTGCACGACATCCTGTTGTTGGGTGCAAATTTATATTGCATGACATTTGGGTGTGAATGGAATGTTCGTGTATTTGTTTGCTTTCGCAATTTTTGCTTGATGCATTTGCAGGTACTCGCGCAATGTGCACTTCGGCACAACATTGTACGCGCTATGAACAGTGCAAGCAGAAAGGACGAGCTCGCGAAGGAACCCAAGATGGAAGCTTTGCGGTTCGGTTGATTGCGCAGATTCAGTTATATCCAACTCAAAATTGTATTGTTATGTTTGGTTGACTATAGTATAGCAGGGCAGGCACTATAGGGGTACAATTTAGGTAAAGGTTGGATGTTGTTTGTCTGTATCTGCATGCTACAGGGCCAGGGGAAACCAGCGGAACCAGCATTTGGCAGGTTGGGCAAAGACAAAACATGTTCTGTTTTTAGAACCTGAACCTGGTTGCTGTTTTTCCAGGTTGGAAAAACAAAACCAGAGGTTGTTTACCAACTTACCACCTGCTATTTTGTCCAGCCAGGTTGGTTCTGTTGCTTGGAATTATTTGGGATCATCCCTGGTTGTTCCCAGGTTGATTCCCAAGGTCCTTGCTAGCTAGAACTATATATTCCTTCTCTGTTTGTACCTAAATATAGTGCATTGATTCAAGCAAATTCAGAAGGAGAAGCAGGACTTCAACGAGATCTTTGCTCCCACTGTCAAACCCCCTACCCTCTGTGTCTTGTTGGCAGATGCAACAATTAGTGGGAAATTCATTATTCAGATGGATATATCAACGGCATTCCTCAACGGGATTTTACAGGAGGAGGTGTTCATGAGGCAGCTGCCTGGGTATGAGGATGGTACGGGCAGGGTGTGCAAGCTGAAAAAGTCCATCTACGGCTTGAAGCAGGCGCCACGCTGCTGGTACCAGAAGTTGGCAGCTGTTTTAGAGGAGATGGGATTCAGGACCAGCAGCTGTGATGAGAGCCTCTTTCTCAAGGGCGAGGGGGAGGAGCTGGTGCTGTTTCTGGTCTACGTGGATGACATTCTTCTCTTCAGCAGCAGCATGAAGGAGATCCAGAAAGTGCAGCAGCAGCTGATGGAAAACTTCAAGTGCAAGAACCTTGGGGAGGTAAAGTACTACCTCAGGATGCACATGGAGAGGGATCCTGATTACTGGTGGTTGAAGCTGCACCAGGAGAAGTTCATCAAGGAGCTGGGGGAGAAGTATGGGATTGAGAATCAGCGCAAAATTGCAATTCCCCTGCTTGAAGAATTCAAGCTTGTAAAGGCTGCAGAGGATGAAGGGGTTGAAGCCGAGGAGCAGCAGCAATTTCAGTCCTTGGTGGGCAGCCTCTTGTACGCAGCGGTTCACACGAGGCCCGACATCTCTTTCTCGGTTGGGCAGCTGGCTAGGGTGGTGCAGAATCCATCAGAGGAGCAGGTGGATGCAGCTGAGCGTGTGGTGAAGTATCTGAACTCTCACCCAACCATTGGAGTTCAATATTCCGCATCTGCACAGGTGAAGCAGAAAGGGGTGGAGGTGCTGAAAGAGAAGGGGGAGAGGCTTGGAGAAGGCAAGCTCTTTCTAACTTGCTTCACTGATGCTACTTGGGCTTCTGAGAAGGAGGATTCCTCATCTGTGGGAGGATACATCTGCGTTGTTTGGGGAGGACATGTTAGTTTGACGTCCAAGAAGCAGACGGAGATGGCAATCTCATCCGTAGAATCAGAGTACATGGCGATGTTCCATGGGGTGAATGAGGTGATTTGGCTGAGGAGGCTGTCAGAAGAGATTGGCCAGGAGCAGAAAATTGCTACGCCGCTGTTATGTGATTGTAAGGGGGCTCTTGGGATGGCCAGGAACGTTGTGCTTCATGGGCTGAACAAGCATATGCGTATCAAGTGGCACTGGCTGCGTAAGGAGGTGAAGAGGGGGACAGTGAATCCGATCTACATCAAGACTCACCAGCAGCCGGCAGATTTCCTCACCAAGAGGCTTGCGGATGAGCCTCATTGGCGTTGTGTGCGCATGAGTGGAATGAGCATGAACTAGCATGGAATGATGGGAATGCAGCCGACAGGCTGAGTGGGAGTGTGTTTGGTGGAAATCCATATTGCACGACATCCTGCCGTCTGTTTGTACGAGTATGCGTGTGCGAATGCATTTGCTTGCGAATAGTGTGTCCATGTGTTTGTTTGCTTTCGCAATTTTCGCTTGATGCATTTGCAGGTATTCGCGCAATGTGCGCTTTAGCACATCATTGTACGCGCTATGAACAGTGCAAGCAGAAATGACAAACCCGCAAAGGAACCCAAGATGGAAGCTTTGCGGTTCGGTTGAATTGATTGTGCAGATTCAGTTCTATCCAACTCCAAATCGCACTGTTTTGTTTGGTTGACTATAGTGTAGCAGGGCAGGCACTATAGGGGTACAATTTAGGTGAAGGTTGGATGTTTTTTGTCTGTATCTGCATGCTACAAGGCCAGGGGAAACCAGCGGAACCAGCATTTGGCTGGTTAGGCAAAGACAAAACAGGTTCTGTTTTTAGAACCTGAATCTGGTTGTTGTTTTCCCAGGATGGATAAACAGAACCAAGGGTTCTTTACCAACCTACCACCTGCTATTTTGTCTAGCCAGGTTGGTTCTGTTGCTTGGAATTATTTGTGATCATCCCTGGTTGTTCCCAGGTTGATTCTCAAGGTCCTCGCTAGCTAGATTTATTTATTCCTTCTCTGTTTGTACCTGGATATAGTCAATTTGATTCAAGCGAATTCCTTCCTGGCTAGAAATTCGTTTCTATACGGTTCGACGGCGAAATGCTACCCGAGTCAACGCTAGTATGCTAGCACTCGAACGCTAGGCAAACGCTGCCCGAGCCATAACTCTGTAATGGAACAAATTTTCGCGAGGCAACTTGGCTTATTTTAAAGCTCTTGGAGCGAGCTTCGATATAGCGAATTCTCAGCTTAGTGCGATCGACGATCTGCACGGCACGCTGCGCGACGTTTGAGGTACTCTCGTTATTCTGGCTAAATCATTCTTGGCCCCTCTCTCTACATTCTCTGACCCGAGGATAGGGGCTGGTCTTGTACCCTTGGAGGTGACCCCGATGAGAGGTTTTAAGTTTGATTAAGTCTTAATAGTGTCAGTTTATTAGGCCCTTACACCAACATCTCCTAGTTGGCTAGACACTCCAGTAGATGCCTTTCTCTCATCAGCTTCAGATCTTTCTTCGCTCCGATCCCTCCAAAACGCCCTCTAGGTCATCAAGACCTAGCCAAGGCTTATACTGGAACCGCCATAGCGAAAAATCCGACTCGGTGAACCTAGGAGGGCCATCTAATTTTTCGGCCATGAAGAACAATTGATCTGGAAGTCCGTGAACCAATTCGAAACATGATAATTGGAGGGAATGTCGCTGGTCTAACTTGTTGATACCACTGATGGAAAACGTGCAAATCCAGAGAGCATAACAAGAGATGAAGTCCACCGAATCCGACGGAACATTGCGTGCAGCTCACCTAACCCTAAACTTTGAGCAGGTACGCATTAGAAGGGTCTTAATCTCTCCTTCCAAAAATGGTAACGCACGCCCTTGACAAATATCAAGGTCGATCGTTATCGCGATTTAAGTGTGACGGTGTTTCCTGGAGGAATCACTTGGCAGCAATGGATTAGATCTATATTTAGCTATATCAGTTCAGAGATGAAACGCGACAAGTTTAAAAAGCCCTACCATCCCAATCTCCGCCCTACAACAACCCCTAACAACCCAAAGTGCCAAACTAGCAACACCAAAGGTGTTGTAGTGAATAGCAAAGGTTTGTTGGTGCTTGTTTGGGTGCGAGTTCATTTCCAGCCTTCAACAAGTATAGCAATCGCATTTTGCCCACAACCAGCTAGACCAAAATACCACAACCACCTAAGAGTAAGTGTGTTAATTAGTAAGTTCATAACTTATTCATATGGCTGGTACTAAGAGAAAGTATGTCACCAATTCACAAGGACGGTACTAAGACAAAGTGTGCTTCTTTCCCATACAGATGGTACTAAGAGTAAGTACGTTTTTTTCCCATAAGGATGGTATTGAAAATAAGTGCGCTATTTACCCATATGGATAGTATTAAGTGTAAGTGCATTGCTTACCCATATATCCGGTTCTAAGAGTAAGTGTGATACATACCCATATGGATGGGACTAAGAATAATTCTGTCAATTACGTATATGGATGGTACAAAGAGTAGATGCGTTATTTATGCATAGGGATGTTACTAAGATAAAAAATGATACTTACCCCTGTGGATGGTACTAAGAGTATCATGGACAATATTAAAAATATGTACGATACTTACCCATCTGGTACCGAGTGTACTACAAGACATACTTATGGATATTACTAAGAGTAAGTGTGATGTGATATTCAGAATTATGGATGGTACTAAGAGTAAGTTCGTTGTTTACCTATATAGATGGTTCAAACAGTAGGTGTGTTGCTTACCCAATAGGATGCTATTGAGAGAAAATGGGTTACTTACTCATATGGAAGTTAAAAAGAGTAAATACGTTACTTACCCTTATGGATAGTACTAAGAGTAATCGCGTGACTTACCTATATAGATGCTACTAAGAGTTAGTATGTTCCTTGCCCATATGGATAGTACTAAGAATAAGCACGTTATTTACCAATATGGCGATATAAGTGGTACTAGGAGTAAGTGCATTACCTACCCATATCGATGGTACAAAGAATACTGCATTGCTTACATATATAGATGGGTTGAATAAGTGTGTTTCTTTCTCATATGGATGGTACTAAGAATAAGCGCGTTACTTACCCATATGGATGGTTCCACGAGTATCTGCATAGTCTACCCATATGGATGATACTAAGAGTAAGTGCGTTATATAACCATATGAATTGTACTAGGAGTACGTGCGTAAGTTACCCATATGGATGATACTAAGAGTAAGGGCATTACTTACCCTTGTAGATGGTGCTAAGACAAATTGTGTAACATACCCTAAAAATAGTACGATACTGACACATATGGATGGTACTAAGGATACTACGAGATTTACCACTACTGATATTGTTATGACTAAGAGCGATACTTACCCATATGGATGGTACTAAGAATAAATGCAAAACTTACCCATATGGATGGTATTTAGAGTGTTTACGATATTTACCATACGGATGGCTCGAAGAGTAACAACGTTCTTAGTCATATGGATAATACTAAGAATACGTGCATTCCTTACTCCTATGGATAGTACTAGGTGTTAATTAGATGGATGTTAATTAGAGTAATTACGATACTTACCTATGTGGATTGTACTAAGATTAATTGCGTTTCATATCCATATGAATGGCACTAATAATATGCGTGTTGCTTACCTATATGGATGGTACAAAGAGTCATTACGATACTAAATAGTTTGGATGGTACTAGAGTAAGTGCGTTACTTACCCATATCGATGGTTCTAAGAGTAGGTTTGTTATTTACTTATATGTATAGTACTTGGAGTATGTGCGTAACTTTCGCAAATGGTTAGTATTAAAAGTAAGTACATTATTTTCCCATATGGCGGCACTAAAAATATGTACAATATTTACCCAGATGGATGGTCGTGAAGGGCTTCTTATAGGAGTATGTCGCCGATTACGACGAGACGTACTCACTAGTCAGCAGTTACGTCACGGTGAGGATCTTCCTCAGCATCGTTACTATCCTCGACCTGAACTTGATGCAACTCAACATGAAGAACTCCTTCTTGCATAGCAAGCTCGACATAGTGCTGTACATGTACCAGCCGGACTACTACAACGACGGGACCGGCCGGGTGTGCAAGCTGCTGAAGAGCCTCTACGGACTGAAGCAGTCACTGCTGTTGTGGTATAGGGCTCTTGACGGCGTGCTGCTTGGCGCCGGCTGGAAGAAGAGCCAGGTCGACGACGAAGTGATTTGCTGGGTACTGGTCTACGTCGACGACATGCTAGCCACCAGTAGCAGCACCGCGATGCTAAAGAAACTAAAGGAGCTGTTGGAGGCCGCCTTTGAGCTGCGCGAGATCTCGCCGATCGTGAAGTACCTCGGGCTGGATATCGTGTAGACGAAGCTGTGGCAGCACGAGCAGAGCTACATCGACAAGCTGCGTAGGCGCTTCATCGACGAAGAGCAGACCGGGCAGATCCCGAAGACACCGGTCTCTGTCAATGCTTACGCCGAGCTCACGTTCGACTACGAGACGGCTCAGGAGCGCGAGGAGGAGGAGTACCGGCAGAAGGTTGGCTCGCTGCAGTTCGCCGCGACAACGATGAGGCCAGACATTGCCTTCGCATGCAGCAAGATGGCAGCGGCCTCACAGTGAGAAGCGACCAGCACTGGCACGAAGTTGATCGCTGCCTTGCCTACCTCGCTGACACCCGTGGAACCGCCTTGGAGTTCGGCAGTGGACGAGAGTCGCTGAAGTAAGTTGGTTACGTGGCCGCCGACAATGTCTGTGTAAAGGCCTAAATACTCAAGCTATTAGGACTTAATCAAACTTAAAACCTCTCCTCGGGGTCACCTCCAAGGGTCCCTAGGTGCCTGGTACAAGACCAGCCCCTATTCTCGGGTCCGAGTTTGTAGAGAGAGGAGTTTAAGAATGACTTGGCCAAAATAACAAGAGTACCTTGAACGTCGTGCAGCGTGCCGTGCAGACCGTCGATCGGATTAAGCTGAGAATTCGCTATAACGAAGCTCGCTCCAAGAGCTTTAAAATAAGCGAAGTTACCTCGCAAAAAGTTCTGCCATTACGAAGTTATGGCTCGGACAGCGTTTGCCTAGCGTTAGAGTGCTAGCATACTAGCGTTGACTCAGGTAGCATTCCGCCGTCGAATAGCGCAGAAACGAAACTCCAGCGAGGAAGGAATTCGCTTGAATCAATTTACTATATTCAGGTACAAACAGAGAAGGAATATATAGTTCTAGCTAGCAAAGACCTTGGGAATCAACCTGGGAACAACCAGGGATGATCCCAAATAATTCCAAGCAACAGAACCAACCTGGCTGGACAAAATAGCAGGTGGTAGGTTGGTAAACAACCTCTGGTTCTATTTTTCCAACCTGGGAAAACAACAACCAGGTTCAGGTTCTAGAAACAGAACCTGTTTTGTCTTTGCCCAACCAGCCAAATGCTGGTTCCGCTGGCTTCCCCTGGCCCTGTAGCAGGCAGATGCAGACAAACAGCGTCCAACTTTCATCCAAATTGTACCCCTATAGTGCCTGCCCTGCTACACTATAGACAACCAAACAAAACAGTACAATTTCGAGTTGGATAGAACTGGATCTGCGCAATCAATTTAACCGAACCGCAAAGCTTCCATCTTGGGTTCCTTTGCGAGCTCGTCCTTTCTGCTTGCACTATTCATAGCGCGTACAATGTTGTGCCGAAGCGCACATTGCGCGAGTACCTGCAAATGCATCAAGCGAAAATTGCGAAAGCAAACAAACGCACGAACATTCCATTCACACCCAAATGCATTCGCACACGCATACTCGTACAAACAGATGGCAGGATGTCGTGCAATGTGCATTTGCACCCAACACACCCCCCCTCAGCCTGCCGGCTGCATCCCCATTATTCCATGCTAGTTCATGCTCATTCCACTCATGCGCATACAACGCCAATGAGGCTCATCCGCAAGCCTCTTGGTGAGAAAGTCTGCTGGCTGCTGGTGAGTCTTGATGTAGATCGGATGCACCGTCCCCCTCTTCACCTCCTTACGCAGCCAGTGCCACTTGATACGCATGTGCTTGTTCAGCCCATGAAGCACAGCGTTCCTGGCCATCCCAAGAGCCCCTTCACTGTCAGAAAATAGCGGTGTAGCAACTTTCTGCTCCTGGCCAATCTCCTCTAACAGCCTCCTCAGCCAAATCACCTCATTCACCCCATGGAACATCGCCATGTACTCTGATTCTACGGAAGAGAGTGCCGTCTCCGTCTGCTTCTTGGACCTCCAACTAACAGGTCCTCCCCCAACTACGCAGATGTATCCTCCCACAGATGAGGAATCTTCCTTCTCAGAAGCCCACGTAGCATCGGTAAAGCAAGTTAGAAAGAGCTTGCCTTCTCCAAGCCTCTCTCCCTTCTCTTTCAGCACCTCCACCCCTGCAGATGCGGAGTATTGAGAGTTCAGGTACTTCACCACACGCTTAGCTGCATCCACCTGCTCCTCTGATGGATTCTGCACCACCCTAGCCAGCTGCCCAACCGAGAAAGAGATGTCGGGCCTTGTGTGAACTGCTGCGTACAAGAGGCTGCCCACCAAGGACTGAAATTGCTGCTGCTCCTCGGCTTCAACCCCTTCATCCTCTGCAGCCTTCACAAGCTTGAATTCTGCTGGCAGGGGAGTTGCAACCTTGCGCTCATTCTCAATCCCATACTTCTCCCCCAGCTCCTTGATGAACTTCTCCTGGTGCAGCTTCAACCACCTGTGATCAGGATCCCTCTCTACGTGCATCCCGAGGTAGTACTTTACCTCCCCAAGGTTCTTGCACTTGAAGTTTTCCATCAGCTGCTGCTGCACATTCTGGATCTCCTTCATGCTGCTGCTGAAGAGAAGAATGTCGTCCACGTAGACCAGAAACAGTACCAGCTTCTCCCCCTCGCCCTTGAGAAAGAGGCTCTCATCACAGCTGCTGGTCCTGAATCCCATCTCCTCTAAAACAGCTGCCAACTTCTGGTACCAGCAGCGTGGCGCCTGCTTCAAGCCGTAGATGAACTTGTTGAGCTTGCACACCCTGCCTGTACCATCCTCATACCCAGGTGGCTGCGTCATGTACACATCCTCCTCTAAAATCCCATTCAGGAATGCCGTTGAAATATCCATCTGAATGATGAATTTCCTACTAACGGCTGCATCTGCCAACAAGACACGGAGGGTAGGGGGTTTGGCAGTGGGAGCAAAGATCTCGTTGAAGTCATGCTTCTCCTTCTGCATAAACCCCTTCGCCACCAGCCTACTCTTGTAGATGGTGACCTGCCCCTTGTCATCGGTCTTGATCCTCAGCACCCACTTGCATTGTATCGCTTTCTTCCTATCAGGCAGCACCACCAGATCCCATGTCCCATTCTCTAGCAGGCTCTGGTACTTAGCATCCCTAGAAGCCAGCCACTTGTCCCTATCTGGTCCAGCTAGTGCCTCCTCCATGCTAGCTGGTTCCTCTGGTGCAGGGGCAAGAAAACAGTACGCAGGTTCGTCCTCCTCATCCGTGTGACAGCCATGAGGTAGAATCAGCATTGCCTCCTCGGTCCCAAGCTGCTGCTCTGCTACACCTGATCCTGCAGTCAGCTTCTTAGTAGCCATACGGGTACGTCCTGGCCTGGAGACAGGTGTCTCCCATCCCCTCCTAACAATACTCTTCGGCTTCTTAGTTTTCCCCTGCTGCTGCTCTCCTCCCTCGGATCCAGCAGCTCCACTAGTGCTGCCGCCAGTTTCCACACCATTTTCTCCACCAGCAGATGCCTCCTGTACCTTCTCTCCATCACCATTCCCCGCAGCTGCCCAGGAGTCAGGTCCAGCTGCATGGTGATCTGCTCTATCTGCTGGGACACCCGGGCCTCCGGCTGTTTCTCCCAGCTCCCATACATCATGCCTTCAATAAATTTCACATCCCTACTGTCAAACAACACACCCTTTGATGGTTCCCACAGCAGCCATCCCTTGCTCTCAGCAGCCAACCCCAAATGCACACACCAGATTGCACTCGCCCCCAACTTACTGCGGTAGGTCTTGGGGACGTGGGCGACTGCCATGCAACCGAACACCCTCAGCATGTCCACCGGCGGCTTCCTCCCAAGCCACCTCTCCAAAGGCACCCACGAGTCATCCCCAACCTTGGTGAGCACCTTGTTCCTAGCGACGGTGGCGTGCCGGACAGCATGAGGCCACATAGAATTGCTCAGCCCAGATTCTATGAGCAGCGCCCTAGCTGTCTCCAGAATGGTCCGGTTTGCCCGTTCTGCTACACCATTGGACTGTGGGGTGTAAGCCGTGGTCAGCTCCCTCTGGATGCCCTGCTTTTTGAGCCAGGCCGTCATCTCAGCTCCAAGGAACTCACCACCCCGGTCTGTCCTAATCCGCTTCACTACACACTCCGCCTGCTTCTCCACGAACGGCAGCCAATCGTCCCGTATCGTGGAGGCGGCGTGGTCCTTCTGCTTCAGCGGATACGCCCACATCAGCCTGCTCCAGTCATCCACAATTGTAAGAAAATACCGCTCCCCCTTGTGCCCTTGCATCGGCAGCGGCCCCACCAAGTCCATGTGGACCAGCTCCAAAGGCTTCTTGCTCTTGCCAGTCAAACTATGGAAAGGGAAACGGGTGAACTTTGAAAGCAAACAGATTTCACAGTTGTCATCGGGTGGCTATCCGTTCAGCTTGAAACCTTTCTCTAGCTGCTTCAGCAAAGGCATTGCCACATGCCCCAAGCGTCGGTGTGCCGTTGCCCAATCCGTCTCCCCAGATCTGGCCGACACTTTCACACCTACCCCTCCAACGGCGTTGCACTCCCCTTGGGATGCAGACCCCTCTCTAGCCTGCCCCCCACCGTGCCACGCCAACGCCGGCAGCTGCCACATGGATCTGTACACGTCCTTGCTCTCGTGCAGATCCCAAAGCACCCGATTGCCCAGCTGCCCCTTGTACGTGCGAGCCCCATCCGTGCTAGTGCTCACCCCAGCCTTGCCAAGCTTACGGAGGGAGATGAGGTTGGCCTTGAGGTTGGGGACGAGGAGAACGTCGTGCAGCATCACCGGCTTGCCATCCGCTCCCTTAAACGCAGCTCGTCCCGCACCAGCCACCTTCAGCGCGTGTCCAGAGGCAGAGCACACCTCGTTAATCGGTGCAGCGCGTACGTCGTCCAGCAGGTCCTTGCGCGGCGTCATCGTCCAAGCAGCGCCCGTGTCTAACACCCAATAGTCCAGGGGGTGCCGCTTTTCTCCAACCTTGGCAGAGGCGTCTCCTTGCTCCCCCTGCTCTCCAATATGGAAGAATTGGCCCGCGGTGCGCTCCTTCTTCTTCTCCGCACCAGCGTTGCTCTTCGGGTTGTTGTCGGACGAATCAGCGACCATGTTCGCGCCGTTTTTCTGGTTCCTTCGCGCGCCGCCATCCTGTTGACGATTCTGGGGGGTCCATCCATCGGGTTTCTTATAGCACAAAAACCAGGGGTGCCCCTCCTTCTCACAATACCAGCAACTCCTTCTCATCTTGCCACCAGCACCCGATTTGGCCCCACATCCAGATTTCGCACCACGACCCCAACCGGTACCTCCTTGTTGGTCGTTGGAGTCGTCGTCCTTTTTTGCACCGCGCCCAGCACCACCGAAGCCACGTCCTCTGCCAGGTCGGTTCCCTTGCATCCCATAGCCACTGCTGCCGTCGTCTCCACCCCTCAGTTGGCGGCGACGGAAGTCCTCTTCCAGAATCTTCGTCCGCATCCACTCGAGCGTCCACAAGCTCTAGTTCTGCGGCAGGCTCAATCCGCTCGTGAATTGAAGCCACGATTCCGGCAGCAGCGAGAGCATCTTCAGGCACTTGGACTGCTCCGGGTAGGTAATTTCTACGGTCGCCAACTTCGCGTAGAGGTCGCGCATCTTGTCCAGAACTGGTTGCACCGGCTCTCCCTCGCTCAATCACAACGCGGACAGCTCCCTCTCCATCATGAGCGTTGCGGCGTCGAAGGTAGGAGCGTGCAGCTCCTTCAGCACGGTCCACGCCTTTGGACCACAGTCAACCTCTGACAGCAGGTGCATGACGTGGTCAACCTCTCCTCGGGGTCACCTCCAAGGGTCCCTGGGTGCCTGGTACAAGACCAGCCCCTATCCTCAGGTCCGAGTTTGTAGAGAGAGGAGTTTAAGAATGACTTAGCCAAAATAACAAGAGTACCTTGAACGTCGCGCAGCGTACCGTGTAGACTGTCAATCGGATTAAGCTGAGAATTCGCTATATCGAAGCTCGCTCCAAAAGCTTTAAAATAAGCCAAGTTGCCTCGCGAAAAGTTTTGCCATTACGAAGTTATGGCTCGGACAGCGTTTGCCTAGCGTTGACTCGGGTAGCATTCCGCCGTCGAATAGCGCAGAAACGAAACTCCAGCGAGGAAGGAATTCGCTTGAATCAATTGACTATATTCAGGTACAAACAGAGAAGGAATATATAGTTCTAGCTAGCAAGGACCTTGGGAATCAACCTGGGAACAACCAGGGATCATCCCAAATAATTCCAAGCAACATAACCAACCTGGCTGGACAAAATAGCAGGTGGTAGGTTGGTAAACAACCTCTGGTTCTGTTTTTCCAACCTGGGAAAACAACAACCAGGTTCAGGTTCTAAAAACAGAACTTGTTTTGTCTTTGCCCAACCAGCCAAATGCTGGTTCCGCTGGTTTCCCCTGGCCCTGTAGCATGCAGATACAAACAAACAACATCCAACCTTCACCCAAATTGTACCCCTATAGTGCCTGCCCTGCTACACTATAGACAACCAAACAAAACGGTACAATTTCGAGTTGGATAGAACTGGATCTGCGCAATCAATTTAACCGAACCGCAAAGCTTCCATCTTGGGTTCCTTTGCGAGCTCGTCCTTTCTGCTTGCACTATTCATAGCGCGTACAATGTTGTGCTGAAGCGCACATTGCGCGAGTACCTGCAAATGCATCAAGCGAAAATTGCGAAAGCAAACAAATACACGAACATTCCATTCATCCATTGCATTCCGCCGTCGAATAGCGCAGAAACGAAACTCCAGCGAGGAAGGAATTCGCTTGAATCAATTGACTATATCCAGGTACAAACAGAGAAGGAATAAATAGTTCTAGCTAGCGTGGACCTAGGGAATCAAACTGGGATCAACCAGGGATGATCCCAAATAATTCCAAGCAACAGAACCAACCTGGCTGGAAAAAATAGCAGGTGGTAGGTTGGTAAACAACCTCTGGTTCTGTTTTTCCAACCTGGGAAAACAACAACCAGGTTTAGGTTCTAAAAACAGAACCTGTTTTGTCTTTGCCCAACCAGCCAAATGCTGGTTCCGCTGGTTTCCCCTGGCCCTGTAGCATGCAGATACAGACAAACAACATCCAACCTTTACCTAAATTGTACCCCTATAGTACCTGTCCTGCTATACTATGGTCAACCAAGCAAAACAGTACAATTTCGAGTTGGATAGAACTGAATCTGCGCAATCAATTCAACCGAACCGCAAAGCTTCCATCTTGGGTTCCTTTGCGAGCTCATCCTTTCTGCTTGCACTGTTCATAGCGCGTACAATGTTGTGCCAAAGCGCACATTGCGCGAGTACCTGGAAATGGATCAAGCGAAAATTGCGAAAGCACACAAAGAATCCCTTCACACCCAAATGCTTTCACACACGCATACTCATACAAACAGACGGCAGGATGTCGTGCAATATGAATTTGCACCCAACAGTCTCTGCACCATCTCCTCTGTTGGTGTAAGGGCCTAATAAACTCAAGCTATTAGGACTTAATCAAACTTAAAACCTCTCCTCGGGGTCACCTCCAACGGTCCCTGGGTGCCTGGTACAAGACCAGCCCCTATCCTCTGGTCCGAGTTTGTAGAGAGAGGGATCAAGGAGGACTTAGTCAAAACAGCAAGAATACCTTGAACGTCGCGCAGCGTGCCGTGCAGACCGTCGATCGGATTAAGCTGAGAATTCGCTATATCGAATCTCGCTCCAAGAGCTTTAAAATGAGCCAAGTTTCCTCGCGAAAAGTTCTGCCATTACTAAGTTATGGCTCGGACAGCGTTTGCCTAGCGTTGGAGTGCTAGCATACTAGCGTTGACTCGGGTAGCATTCCGCCGTCGAATAGCGCAGAAACGAAATTCCAGCGAGGAAGGAATTCGCTTGAATCAATTGACTATATTCAGGTACAAACAGAGAAGGATTAAATAGTTCTAGCTAGCAAGGACCTTGGGAATCAACCTGGGAACAACCAGGGATGATCCCAAATAATTTCAAGCAACAGAACCAACCTGGCTGGACAAAATAGCAGGTGGTAGGTTGGTAAACAACCTCTGGTTCTGTTTTTCCAACCTGGGAAAACAACAACCAGGTTCAGGTTCTAAAAACAGAACCTGTTTTTGTCTTTGCCCAACCAGCCAAATGCTGGTTCCGCTGGTTTCCCCTGGCCCTGTAGCATGCAGATATAGACAAACAACATCCAACCTTCACCTAAATTGTACCTCTATAGTGCCTGCCCTGCTACACTATAGTCAACCAAGCAAAACAGTACAATTTCGAGTTGGATAGAACTGAATCTGCGCAATCAATTTAACCGAACCGCAAAGCTTCCATCTTGGGTTCCTTTGCGAGCTCGTCCTTTCTGCTTGCACTGTTCATAGCGCGTACAATGTTGTGCCGAAGCGCACATTACGCGAGTACCTGCAAATGCATCAAGCGAAAATTGCAAAAGCAAACAAACACACGAACATTCCATTCACACCCAAATGCATTCGCACACACATACTCGTACAAACAGACGGCAGGATGTCGTGCAATGTGCATTTGCACCCAACATCCTCCACCAACACGTGCCTTCTGTACCTTCTCTCCATTACCATCACCTGCAGCTGCCTCCTCTCCCTCCTCCCACACACTAGGAGTCAGGTCCAGCTGCATGGTGATCTGCTCCATCTGCTGGGACATCATTGCCTCTGACTGTTTCTCCTAGCTCCCATACATGATGGCCTCAACAAATTTCACATCCCTGCTGTCAAAGAACACACCCTTGGATGGTTCCCGCAACAGACATACCTTGCTCTCAGCAGCCAGCCCCAAATGCACACACCAGATTGCACTTGCCCCCAACATATTTTGAAAGGTCTAAGGGACGTGGGCGACTGCCATGCAACCGAACACCCTCAGCATGTCCACCGGCGGCTTCCTCCCAAGCCACCTCTCCATGGAACCCACGAGTCATCCCGAACCTTGGTGAGCACTCTGTTTCTAGCGACGGTAGCGTGCCGGACAGCGTGAGGCCACATGGAGTTGCCAAGCCCAGATTCTATGAGCAGCGCCCTAGCTGTCTCTAGAATGGTCTGGTTCACGCATTTTGCTACACCGTTGGACTGTGGAATGTAAGCCGTAGTCAGTTCCTTCTGGATGCCTTGCTTTTTGAGCCAGGCCATTATTTCAGCTCCAAGAAACTCATTGCCCCGGTCTGTCCTAATCCGCTTCACTACACACTCCGCCTGCTTCTCTACGAATGACAGCCAATTGCCCCGTATCGTAGAGGCGGCGTGGTCCTTCTGCTTCAACGGATACGCCCACATTAGCCTGCTCCAGTCATCCACTATGGTTAGGAAATACCGCTCCCCCTTGTGCCCTTGCACCGGCAGCGGCCGCACCAAGTCCATATGGACCAGCGGCAAAGGCTTCTTGCTTCTGCCAGCCACATTATGGAAGGAAAAACGGGTAAATTTTGAGAGCAAACTGATTTAACAGTTTCAACAAGGGCATTGCTACATGCCCCAACTCTAGGTGTGCCGTTGCCCAATCTGTCTCCCCAGATCTGGCCGACACTTTCACACCAACCCCTCCAACGGCGTTGCACTCCCCCTGGGATGCAGACCCCTCTCTAGCATGCCCCCCATCGTGCGACGCCAACGCCGGCAGCTGCCACATGGATCTGTACACGTCCTTGCTCTCGTGCAGATCCCAAAGCACCCGATTGCCCAGCTGCCCCTTGTACGTGCGAGCCCCATCCGTGCTAGTGTTCACCCCAGCGTTGGTAAGCTTACGGAGGGAGATGAGGTTGGCCTTGAGGTCGGGGACGAAGAGAACGTCGTGCAGCACCACCGGCTTGCCATCCGCTCCCTTAAATGCAGCTCGTCCCGCACCAGCCCTTTCAGCGCGTGTCCAGAGGCGGAGCACACCTCGTTCATCTGTGCAGAGCGTACGTCGTCCAGCAGGTCCTTGCGCGGCGTCATCGTCCAAGCAGCGCCCGTGTCCAACACCCAAAAGTCCAGGAGGTGCAGCTCTGCTCCAACCTTGGCAGATGCGTCTCCTTGCTCCCCCTTCTGTGCGACATGGAAGAATTGGCCCGCGGCGCGCTCGTTCTTCTTCTCCGCCATTGCCCTTCGGGTTGTTGTCGGACGAATCAGCGACCATGTTGGCACCGTTTTTCTGGTTCCTCCGCGCGCCGCCATCCTGGTGACGATTCTGGGGGGTCCATCCATCGGGTTTCTTATAGCACAAAAACCAGGGATGCCCTTCCTTCTCACAATACCAGCAACTCCCTTTCATTTTGCCACCAGCACCCGACTTGCCCCCACGTCCAGATTTCGCACCGCGACCCCAACTGGTAGCTCCTTGTTGGGCGTTGGAGTCGTCTTTCTTTGCACTGCGTCCAGCACCACCGAAGCCACGTCCTCTGCCACGTCGGCTCCCTTGCATCCCGTAGCCACTGCTGCCGTCGTCTCCACCCCTTAGTTGGCGGCGACGGAAATCCTCCTCCAGAATCTTCGTCCGCACCCACTCGAGCGTCCACGAGCTCTGGTTCTGCGGCAGGCTCAATCCGCTCGTGAATTGAAGCCACGATTCCGGCAGCAGCGACAGCATCTTCAATTACTTGGTCTGCTCCGGATAGGTGATTTCCGCAGTCGCCAAGTTCGCGTAGAGATCACGCATCTTGTCCAGGATAGGTTCTACCGGCTCTTCCTTGCTCAAGCGCAACATGGATAGCTCCATCTCCATCATAAGCGTCGCGGCGACGGAAAAAGGGGCGTACAGCCTCTTCAACATAGTCCACACCTCTGGTCCGCACTCAACCTTCGGAAGCATATGCATCACGTGGTGATGCTGGTTCAGCTCCAAACTCTGCGACATCAAATAGAAGCCAGCCAAGGCACGGTCATCCCAATCTTCCTGCAGTGCGGGATCACTCAGTGTAGGCTCCTCTCCAATCATTAGTTTCAGCAATCCAATCTGACGGAAGTAGAGTTGCATTTTCCAGGCCCAATCATCATAGCCCTCACTATTGAACTTCTTGACGGTGAGATTTTTCAGCACCTCCTTGATCAGCGAGCCCCGATTTGTTCGCGCTCCCCTTGGCGCCAAAACACCAGAATCATGGCTGCCGCTATGATCTTTGGCTGAAGATTCACCAGCCCTTGCAGAGCTATTGCCCGCCATAGCTACCTATAACGAGGATCACTATAACGCAGCTCTGGTACCAGCTTGTTGGTGTAAGGGCCTAATAGACTCAAGCTATTAAGACTTAATCAAACTTAAAACTGTTGGGTGCAAATGCACATTGCACGACATCCTGCCGTCTGTTTTGTACGAGTATGCGTGTGCAAATGTAAAGATGCATTTGCGTGTGAATGGTGTGTTCGTGTGTTTGTTTGCTTTCGCAATTTTCTCTTGAAGCATTTGCAGGTACTCGCGCAATGCGCGCTTCGGCACAACATTGTACGCGCTATGAACAGTGCAAGCAGAAAGGACGAGCTCGCAAAGGAACCCAAGATGGAAGCTTTGCGGTTCGGTTGAGTTGATTGCGCAGATTCAGTTCTATCCAACTCGGAATTGTACTGTTTTGTAGTGTAGCAGGGAAGGCACTATAGGGGTAAAATTTAGGTGAAGGTTGGATGTTCTTTGTCTGTATCTGCATGCTACAGGGCCAGGGGAAACTAGCGGAACCAGCATTTGGCTGTTTGGGCAAAGACAAAACAGGTTCTGTTATTAGAACCTGAACCTGGTTGTTGTTTTCCCAGGTTGGAAAAACAGAACCAGAGGTTGTTTACCAACCTACCACCTGCTATTTTGTCCAGCCAGGTTGGTTCTGTTGCTTGGAATTATTTGGGATCATCCTTGGTTGTTCCCAGGTTGATTCCCAAGGTCCTTGCTAGCTAGAACTATTTAGTCCTTCTCTGTTTGTACCTGGATATAGTCAAATTAATTCATGCGAATTCCTTCTTCGCTGGAATTTCGTCAGCTCGGCGTAGGCATTGACGGAGATCGGCGTCTTCAGGGTACGCTCGGTCTGCTCCTTGTCAATGAACCGCCTGCGCAGCTTGTCGGCGTAGTTCTGCTGGTGCAGCCACAGCTTCTTCGCCGACCTGTCGCGCACGATCTCTAGACCGAGGTACTTGACGACCGGTGAGATCGCACGCAGCTCGAAGGCGGCCTCCAGCAGCTCCTTTAGCTCCTTCAGCATCACGGCGCTGCTGTTGGTGGCAAACAGGTCATCGACGTAGACGAGCACCCAACAGGTGACTTCGTTGTCGCCGACCTTGAAGTAAAGAGCTTTGTCGACTTGGCTCTTCTTCCACCCGGCGCCGACCAGCACATCGTTGAGCGCCTTGTACCACAGCAGCAGCGACTGCTTCAGCCCATATAGACTCTTCAGCAGCTTGCACACCCAGCCAGTCCCGTCGTTGTTGTAATCCAGCTGGTACATGTCTTGGTGTAAGGGCCTAATAAACTCAGGCTATTAAGACATAATCAAACTTAAAACCTCTCCTCGGGGTCACCTCCAAGGGTCCCTGGGTGCCTGGTACGAGACCAGCCCCTGTCATTGGGTCCGAGTTTGTAGAGAGAGGAGTTAAGAATGACTTAGCCAAAATAACAAGAGTACCTTGAACGTCGCGCAGCGTGCCGTGCAGACCGTCGATCGGATAAAGCTGAGAATGTGCTATATCGAAGATCGTGTTTGGGTGTACGGGAGGTACAGCCGACATGGGAGCAGTGTGCGTCGCCGACTTGGGCGAGCTGGTCGACGGGTTTGGTCGACCTGCACGAGGCCACTGAATTGCCGCCGACTTGGAAAGCAGGTGGCCTACTTCAACTGGTGGTCGACGATGGGGCTCGTCGACTTGAAAATCGGCTCCGACTTGGGAGGTCGCCAACTTCTGAAGGTCGACCTGTAAGTCGTCGCCAACTTTGGAGGTCGCCGACTTAAAGTGGCCGACTTGGTGGCACCGACCTGGGGAATAGCTGGCTTGGTGAAGTCGGCTGGTGCTGGTCGTCGACTTGGGTGGTCGACGAGCACGTACAACTGCTGGTCGACACAGACCTAGTGGTCAAGTCGGCGCCGACCTGGGAGGGTTTCCAGGTTGACCAAGTAACCAGGGCGATGAAGCGACGAAGTCTGCGGAGGAGCGCGACGGTCGCCCAGGTGGTTCTGGTGAAGCCGACCTCGGTAGTGGGATCCCGAGGTCCAAGTGGCGGATCAGGTGCAGTTGATAGCGCGTGGACGACCTGGTGCCCTGCGTTGTGTGGGTGACACGGTCGCACAGCACGCCAATCATCTGCGTGCACCTAAGAAGCGGGTGCGCTGCTGTCTTGTGTATGTAACGCTGTGCAGCTGCCTTGCTGCAGCGTTGGCAGGCCGCGACTTTGTAATGCTGGAGCGCGGTCGACCAGCTCGTGCTGGAACGCGGTCGACCATGCAGCGCTGGCAGTCGACCTGCAGGCCTGCTAGCTCTGATGTAGTCAATCTTGCCAATGTTGTTACTATTATTCTGAACCTTTGTTGCCAACTTTTGTTAGTCAAACACTTGCCAATTCTCCCCGTGAATGTGTGCGTAGAGAGAACACAAGCAAACGATTAAGGAGCAAACACGGACATCACCCCTACCCCGTGCCTACCCCATAGACTAGCTCCCGTTGCTAGAGTTATCTCCGCAGCAGATACAGACAAACAACATCCAACCTTCACCTAAATTGTACTTCTATAATATCTGCCCTTCTAGACTATAGTCAACCAAACAAAACAGTACAATTTCGAGTTGGATAGAACTAAATCTGCGCAATCAATTCAACCGAACCGCAAAGCTTCCATCTTGGGTTCCTTTGCGAGCTCGTCATTTCTGCTTGCACTATTCATAGCGCGTACAATGTTGTGCCGAAGTGCACATTGCGCGAGTACCTGCAAATGCTTCAAGCGAAAATTGCGAAAGCAAACAGATACACTAACATACCATTCATACGCAAATGCACTCTCGCACACGCATACTCGTAGAAACAGCCAACGGGATGTCGTGCAAAGTGAATTTGCACCCAACATACTCCCTTTCAGCCTGCCGGCTGCATCCATGTCAATCCATGCTAGTTCATGCTCATTCCACTCATGCGCACACAACGCCAATGAGGCTCATCCGCAAGCCTCTTCGTGAAAAAGTCTGCTGGCTGCTGGTGAGTCTTAATATAGATTGGATTCATCCTCCCCCTCATCACCTCTTTATACAGCCAGTGCCACCTGATACTCATGTGTTTGTCCAGTCCATGAAGCACAGCGTTCCTGGCCATCCTAAGAGCCCCTTTACTGTCAGAAAATAGCGGCGTAGCAACCTTCTGCTCCTGGCCAATCTCCTCTAACAGCCTCCTCGGCCATCTCACCTCCTTCACCCCATAGAACATCGCCATGTACCAGATCCCGATTCCACGGAAGAGAGTGCCGTCTCCGTCTGCTTCTTGGACCTCCAACTAACAGGTCCTCCCCCAACTACACAAATATATCCTTCGACAGATAAGGAATCCTCCTTCTCAGAAGCCCACGTAGCATCGGTAAAGCAAGTGAGAAATAGCTTGCCTTCTCCAAGCCTCTCCCCCTTCTCCTTCAGCACCTCAACCCCTTTCTGCTTCACCTGTGCAGATGCGGAGTATTGAACTCCAATGGTTGGGTGAGAGTTCATGTACTTCACTACACATTCGGCTGCATCCACCTGCTCCTCAGATGAATTCTGCACCACCCTAGTCAGCTGCCAAACCGAGAAAGGGATGTCGGGCCTCGTGTAAACCGCTGCATATAAGAGGCTGCCCTCCAAGGACTGAAATTGCTGCTGCACCTCGGTTTCAACCCCTTCATCCTCTGCAGCCTTCACAAGCTTGAACTCAGCTGGCAGGGGAGTTGCAACTTTGCGCTCATTCTCAATCCCATACTTCTCCCCTAGCTCTTTGATGAACTTCTCATGGTGCAGCTTCAACCACCTCAGATCAGGATCCCTCTCCACGTGCATCCCGAGGTAGTACTTTACCTCCCCAAGGTTCTTGCACTTGAAGTTTTCCATCAGCTGCTGCTGCACTTTCTGAATCTCCTTCATGCTGCTGCTGAAGAGAAGAATGTAGTCCACGTAAACCAGAAACAGTACCAGCTCCTCCCCCCCCTCCCCTTTGAGAAACAGGCTCTCATCGCAACTGCTGGTCCTGAATCCCATCTCCTCTAAAACAGCTGCCAACTTCTGGTACCAGCAGCGTGGCGCCTGCTTCAAGCCGTAGATGGACTTTTTCAGCTTGCACACCCTGCCCGTACCATCCTCATACCCAGGCGGCTGCGTGACGAACACCTCCTCCTATAAAATCCCGTTGAGGAATGCCATTGATATATCCATGTGAATTATCAATTTCCCACTAACGGCTGCATCTGCCAACAAGATACGGAGGGTAGGAGGTTTGGCAGTGGGAGCAAAGATCTCGTTGAAGTCCTGCTTCTCCTTTTGCATAAACCCCTTAGCCACCAGCCTACTCTTGTAGATTGTCATCGGTCTTGATCCTCAGCACCCACTTGCACTGTACGGCTTTCTTCCCCTCAGGCAGCACCACCAAGTCTCATGTCCCATTCTCTAGCAGGCTCTGGTACTCAGCATCCCTAGAAGCCAGCCACTTGTCCCTATCTGGTCCAGCTAGTACCTCCTCCAAGCTAGCTGGTTCCTCTGGTGCAGGGACAAGAAAACAGTACGCAGGTTTCTTCTCATCCGGGTCATAGCCGTGCGGTAGAATCAGCAATGCCTCCTCATTCCCAAGCTGCTGCTCTGCTACATCAGCTCCTGCAGTCAGCTTCATTGTTGCCAAACGGGTGCGTCCTGGCCTAGAGACGGGTCTCTTCCATCCCTTCATAACGACACCTTTCAGCCTCCTCCTTTGTGGTAGCTTAGGCACCTTAGCTTTGCCATACTGCTGCTCTCGTCCCTCAGGTCCAGTAGCCTCCCTGGTGCTACCACTAGTCTCCACATCATCTCCTCCACCAGCAGGTGCCTCTTGCACCTTCTCTCCATCACCACCCTCTGCAGCTGCCTCCTCTCCCTCCTCCCACACACTAGGAGTCAGGTCCAGCTGCATGGTGATCTGCTCCATCTGCTGGGACACCCTTGCTTCCCGCTGTTTCTCCTAGCTTCCATACATCATGTCCTCAATGAACTTCACATCCCTGCTGTCAAACAACACACCTTTGGATGGTTCCCACAGCAGCCATCCCTTGCTTTCAGCAGCCAGCCCCAAATGCCCCATCGCTCACGACTTGGAAAGGAGTGGGTTTAGGGTGAGAGCATGTGCACTGACATAAGGCCAAATGGAAATGTTCAGCCCAGATTCTATAAGCAGCGACCTAGCTGTCTCCAGAATGGTCCCGTTTGTCCGTTCTGCTACACCGTTAGACTGTGGGGTATAAGCCTTGGTCAGCTCCCTCTGGATGCCCTGCTTCTTGAGCCAGGCCGTCACCTCAGCTCCAAGGTGTTGGGTGCAAATTCATATTGCACGACATCCTGCCGTCTGTTTGTACGAGTATGCGTGTGCAAATGCATTTGGGTGTGTTCGTGTGTTTGTTTGCTTTCGCAATTTTCGCTTGATCCATTTGCAGGTACTCGCTCAATGTGCGCTTCGGCACAACATTGTACGCGCTATGAACAGTGCAAGCAGAAAGGATGAGCTCGCAAAGGAACCCAAGATGGAAGCTTTGCGGTTCGGTTGAATTGATTGCGCAGATTCAGTTCTATCCAACTCGAAATTGGACTGTTCTGCTTGGTTGACTATAGTGTAGCAGGGCAGGCACTATAGGGGTACAATTTAGGTAAAGGTTGGATGTTCTTTGTCTGTATCTGCATGCTACAGGGCCAGGGGAAACCAGCGGAACCAGCATTTGGCTGGTTGGGCAAAGACAAAACAGGTTCTGTTTTTAGAACCTGAACCTGGTTGTTGTTTTCCCAGGTTGGAAAAACAGAACCAGAGGTTGTTTACCAACTTACCACCTGCTATTTTGTCCAGCCAGGTTGGTTATGTTGCTTGGAATTATTTGGGATCATCCCTGGTTGTTCCTAGGTTGATTCCCAAGGTCCTTGCTAGCTAGAACTATATATTCCTTCTCTGTTTGTACCTGAATATAGTCAATTGATTCAAGCGAATTTCTTCCTCGCTGGAGTTTCGTTTCTGCGCTATTCGACGGCGGAATGCTACCCGAGTCAACGCTAGTATGCTAGCACTCCAACGCTATGCAAACATTGTCCGAGGCAACTTTGCTTATTTTAAAGCTCTTAGAGCGAGCTTCGATATAGCAAATTCTCAGCTTAATCCGATCGACGATCTGCACGGCACGCTGCGCGACGTTCAAGGTACTCTCGTTATTTTGGCTAAGTCATTCTTAACTCCTCTCTCTACAAACTCGGACCCGAGGATAGGGGCTGGTCTTATACCAGGCACCCAGGGACCCTTGGAGGTGACCCCGAGGAGAGGTTTTAAGTTTGATTAAGTCTTAATAGCTTGAGTTTATTAGGCCTTTACACCAACAAGCTGGTATCAGAGCTGCGTTATAGTGATCCTCGTTATAGGTAGCTATGGCGGGCAACACCTCGACGGGAGCTGGTGAATCTTCAGCCCAAGATCGTAGCGGCAGCCAAGATTCTGGTGTTTCGGCGCCAAGGGGAGCGCGAACCAACCAGAGCTCGCTGATCAAGGAGGTGCTGAAGAATTTCACCGTCGAGAAGTTCAATGGTGAGGGCTATGATGATTGGGCCTGGAAAATGCAGCTTTACTTCCGTCAGATTGGATTGTTGAAACTAATGATTGGGGAAGAGCCTAGACCGAGTGACCCCACGCTGCAGGAAGATTGGGACGAGCGCGCCTCGACTGGCTACTATTTGAGTTAGGAGCTGAACCAGCGTCACCATGGTAGCACCTGCTGCCGGAGGTTGATTGCGGTCCAAAGGCGTGGACCGTGCTGAAAGAGCTGCACGTTCCTACCTTCGTCGCCGCAACACTCATGATGAAGAGGGAACTGTCCGCGTTGCGATTGAGCGAGGGAGAGCCGGTGCAACCAGTCCTGGACAAGATGCGCAACCTCTACGCGAAGTTGGCGACCGCAGGAATCACCTACCCGGAGCAGACCAAGTGCCTGAAGATGCTCTCGCTGCTGCTGGAATCGTGGCTTCAATTCACGAGCGGATTGAGCCTACCGCAGAACCAGAGCTTGTCAACGCTCGAGTGGGTGCGGACGAAGATTCTGGAGGAGGACTTCCATCGCCGCCAACTGAGGGGTGGAGACGACGGCAGCAGCGGCTACGGGATGCAAGGGAACCGACGTGGCAGAGGACGTGGCTTCGGTGGTGCTGGACGCGGTGCAAAGAACGACGACTCTGGTGCGGAGAAGAAGAAGGAGCGCACCGCGGGCCAGTTCTTCCATATTGGAGAGCAGGGGGAGCAAGGAGACGCCTCTGCCAAGGTTGGAGCAGAGCTGCACCCCCTGGACTATTGGGTGTTAGACACGGGCGCTGCTTGGACGATGATGCCGCGCAAAGACCTACTGGACGACGTACATGCTGCACCGATTAACGAGGTGTGCTCTGCCTCTGGACACGCGCTGAAGGTGGCTGGTGCGGGACGAGCTGCGTTTAAGGGAGCGGATGACAAGCCGGTGGTGCTGCACGACGTTCTTCTCGTCCCCGACCTCAAGGCCAACCTCATCTCCCTCCGTAAGCTTGCCAAGGCTGGGGTGAGCACTAGCACGGATGGGGCTCGCACGTACAAGGGGCAGCTGGGCAATCGGGTGCTTTGGGATCTGCACGAGAGCAAGGACGTCTACAGATCCATTTCGCAACTGCCGGCATTGGCGTGGCACGGTGGGGGGCAGGCTAGAGAGGGGTCTGCATCCCAAGGAGAATGCAACGCCGTTGGAGGGGTTTGTTGGGTGCAAATGCACATTGCACGACATCCTGCCGTCTGTTTGTACGAGTATGCGTGTGCGAATGCATTTGTGTGTGAATGGTGTGTTCGTGTGTTTGTTTGCTTTCGCATTTTTCGCTTGATGCATTTGCAGGTACTCGCGCAATATGCGCTTCGGCACAACATTGTACGCGCTATGAACAGTGCAAGCAGAAAGGACGAGCTCGCAAAGGAACCCAAGATGGAAGCTTTGCAGTTCGGTTGAGTTGATTGCGCAGATTCAGTTCTATCCAACTCGAAATTGTACTGTTTTGTTTGGTTAACTATAGTGTAGCAGGGAAGGCACTATAGGGGTACAATTTAGGTGAAGGTTGGATGTTGTTTGTCTATATCTGCATGCTACAAGGCCAGGGGAAACCAGCGGAACCAGCATTTGGCTGGTTGGGCAAAGACAAAACAGGTTCTGTTTTTAGAACCTGAACCTGGTTGTTGTTTTCCCAGGTTGGAAAAACAGAACCAGAGGTTGTTTACCAACCTACCACCTGCTATTTTGTCCAGCCAGGTTGGTTCTGTTGCTTGGAATTATTTGGGATCATCCCTGGTTGTTCCCAGGTTGATTCCCAAGGTCCTTGCTAGCTAGAACTATTTAATCCTTCTCTGTTTGTACCTGAATATAGTCAAATTGATTCAAGCAAATTCCTTCCTCGCTGGAGTTTCGTTTCTGCGCTATTCGACAACGGAATGCTACCCGAGTCAACGCTAGTATGCTAGCATTCCAACGCTAGGCAAACGCTGTCCGAGCCAGAACTTAGTAATGGCAGAACTTTTCGCGAGGCAACTTGGCTCATTTTAAAGCTCTTGGAGCGAGCTTCGATTTTTGATCCCTCTCTCTACAAACTCGGACCCGAGGATAGGGGCTGGTCTTGTACCAGGCACCCAGGGACCCTTGGAGGTGACCCCGAGGAGAGGTTTTAAGTTTGATTAAGTCCTAATAGCTTGAGTTTATTATGCCCTTACACCAACAAGCTGGTATCAGAGCTGCGTTATAGTGATCCTCGTTATAGGTAGCTATGGCGGGCAACACCTCGGCGGGAGCTGGTGAATCTTCAGCCCAAGATCGTAGCGGCAGCCAAGATTCTGGTCTTTCAGCGCCAAGGGGAGCGCGAACAAACCAGGGCTCGCTTGTCAAGGAGGTGCTGAAGAATTTCACCGTCGAGAAGTTCAATGGTGAGGGCTATGATGATTGGGCCTGGAAAATGCAATTATATTTCCGTCAGATCGGTTTGCTGAAACTAATGATTGGGGAGGAGCCTAGACCGAGTGACCCCACGCTGCAGGAAGATTGGGACGAGCGCTCCTCGGCTGGCTACTATTTGATGTCGCAGAGTTTGGAGCTGAACCAGCGTCACCACGTCATGCACCTGCTGCCGGAGGTTGAATGCGGTCCGAAGGCGTGGACCGTGTTGAAGGAGCTGCACGCCCCGACCTCCGTTGTCGCAACGTTGATGCTGGAGAGGGAGCTGTCCGCGTTGCGCCTGAGCGAGGGAGAGCCGGTGCAACCAGTCCTGGACAAGATGCGCGACCTCTACGCGAAGTTGGCGACCGCGGGAATCACCTACCCGGAGCAGACCAAGTGCTTGAAGATGCTCTCGCTGCTGCCGGAATCGTGGCTTCAATTTACGAGCGGATTGAGCCTGCCGCAGAACCAGAGCTTGTGGACGCTCGAGTGGGTGCGGACGAAGATTCTGGAGGAGGACTTCCGTCGCCGCCAACTGAGGGGTGGAGACGACGGCAGCAGCGGCTACGGGATGCAAGGGAGCCGACGTGGCAGAGGACGTGGCTTCGGTGGTGCTGGACGCGGTGCAAAGAAAGACGACGACTCCAACGACCAACAAGGAGGTACTGGTTGGGGTCGCGGTGCGAAATCTGGACGTGGGGGCAAGTCGGGTGCTGGTGGCAAAATGAAAGGGAGTTGCTGGTATTGTGAGAAGGAAGGGCACCCCTGGTTTTTGTGCTATAAGAAACCCGATGGATGGACCCCCCAGAATCGTCACCAGGATGGCGGCGCGCGGAGGAACCAGAAAAACGGCGCCAACATGGTCGCTGATTCGTCCGACAACAACCCGAAGGGCAACGGCGGTGCGGAGAAGAAGAAGGAGCGCACCGCGGGCCAATTCTTCCATGTAGGAGACAAGGGGGAGCAAGGAGACGCCTCTGCCAAAGTTGGAGCAGAGCTGCACCCCCTAGACTATTGGGTGTTGGACACAGGCGCTGCTTGGACGATGACGCCGCGCAAGGACCTGCTGGACGAAGTACGAGCTGCACCGATCAATGAAGTGTGCTCCGCCTCTGGACACATGTTGAAGGTGGCTGGTGCGGGACGAGCTGCGTTTAAGGGAGCGGATGGCAAGCCGGTGGTGCTGCACGACGTTCTCTTCGTCCCCGACCTGAAGGCCAACCTTATCTCCCTCCGTAAGCTTGGCAAGGCTGGGGTGAACACCAACACGGATGGGGCACGCACTTATAAGGGGAAGCTGGGCAATCGGGTGCTTTGGGATCTGCACGAGAGCAAGGACGTGTACAGATCTATGTGGCAGCTGCCGGCCCTGGCGTGGCATGGTGGGGGGCAGGCTGGAGAGGGGTCTGCATCCCAGGGGGAGTGCAATGCCGTTGGAGGGGTTGGTGTGAAAGTGTCGGCCAGATCTGGGGAGACAGATTGGGCAACGGCACACCGGCGCTTAGGGCATGTGGCAATGCCTTTGCTGAAGCAGCTGGAGAAGGATGGAGCCGTTAAGGGTCTGAAGCTGAACGGACAGCCACCCGATGACAACTGTGAAATCTGTTTGCTTTCAAAGTTCACCCGTTTCCCTTTCCATAGTGTGGCTGGCAGGAGCAAGAAGCCTTGGATTAGGACAGACCGGGGTGGTGAGTTCCTTGGAGCTGAAATGACGGCCTGGCTCAAGAAGCAGGGCATCCAGAGAGAGCTGACCACGGCTTATACCCCACAGTCCAATGGTGTAGCAGAACGGGCAAACCGGACCATTCTGGAGACAGCTAGGGCGCTGCTCATAGAATCTGGGCTGAGCAATTCTATGTGGCCTCATGCTGTCGCTAGGAATAGGGTGCTCACCAAGGTTGGGGATGACTCGTGGGTGCCTTTGGAGAGGTGGCTTGGGAGGAAGCCGCCGGTGGACATGCTGAGGGTGTTCGGTTGCATGGCAGTCGCCCACGTTCCCAAGACCTACCGCAGTAAGTTGGGGGCGAGTGCAATCTGGTGTGTGCATTTGGGGCTGGCTGCTGAGAGCAAGGGATGGCTGCTGTGGGAACCATCCAAGGGTGTGTTGTTTGACAGCAGGGATGTGAAATTCATTGAGGGCATGATGTATGGGAGCTGGGAGAAACAGCCGGAGGCAAGGGTGTCCCAGCAGATGGAGCAGATCACCATGCAGCTGGACCTGACTCCTAGTGTGTGGGAGGAGGGAGAGGAGGCAGCTGCTGGAAATGGTGATGGAGAGAAGGTACAGGAGGCATCTGCTGGTGGAGAAAATGGTGTGGAAACTGGCGGCAGCACTAGTGGAGCTGCTGGACCCGAGGGAGGAGAGAAAGCAAGCAGGGAAAAACTAAGAAGCCGAAGGGTGTCGTTATGAAGGATGGAGACAACACCGTCTCCAGGCCAGGACGTACCCGTATGGCTACTAAGAAGCTGACTGCAGGAACTGATGCAGCAGAGCAGCAGCTAGGGACCGAAGAGGCATTGCTGATTCTACCTCATGGCTATGACCCGGATGAGGAGGATGAGCCTGCGTACTGTTTTCTTGCCCCTGCACCAGAGGAACCAGCTAGCATGGAGGAGGCATTAGCTGGACCAGATAGGGACAAGTGGCTGGCTTCTAGGGATGCTGAGTACCAGAGTCTGCTGGAGAATAGGACATGGGATCTGGTGGTGCTGCCTGATGGGAAGAAAGCGATACAATGCAAGTGGGTGCTGAGGATCAAGACCGATGACAAGGGGCAGGTCACCATCTACAAGAGTAGGCTGGTGGCGAAGGGGTTTATGCAGAAGGAGAAGCAGGACTTCAACGAGATCTTTGCTCCCACTGCCAAACCCCCTACCCTCCGTGTCTTGTTGGCAGATGCAGCTGTTAGTGGGAAATTCATCATTCAGATGGATATTTCAACGGCATTCCTGAATGGGATTTTAGAGGAGGATGTGTACATGACGCAGCCGCCTGGGTATGAGGATGGTACGGGCAGGGTGTGCAAGCTCAACAAGTCCATCTACGGCTTGAAGCAGGCGCCACGCTGCTGGTACCAGAAGTTGGCAGCTGTTTTAGAGGAGATGGGATTCAGGACCAGCAGCTGTGATGAGAGCCTCTTTCTCAAGGGCGAGGGGGAGAAGCTGGTGCTGTTTCTGGTCTATGTGGACGACATTCTTCTCTTCAGCAGCAGCATAAAGGAGATCCAGAAAGTGCAGCAGCAACTGATGGAGAACTTCAAGTGCAAGAACCTTGGGGAGGTAAAGTACTACCTCGGGATGCACGTGGAGAGGGATCCAGATCACAGGTGGTTGAAGCTGCACCAGGAGAAGTTCATCAAGAAGCTGGGGGAGAAGTATGGGATTGAGAATGAGCGCAAGGTTGCAACTCCCTGCCAGAAGAATTGAAGCGTGTGAAGGCTGCAGAGGATGAAGGGGTTGAAGCTGAAGAGCAGCAGCAATTTCAGTCCTTGGTAGGCAGCCTCTTGTACGCAGCAGTTCACACGAGGCCCGATATCTCTTTCTCGGTTGGGCAGCTGGCTAGGGTGGTGCAGAATCCATCAGAGGAGCAGGTGGATGCAGCTGAGCGTGTGGTGAAGTACCTGAACTCTCACCCAAGCATTGGAGTTCAATACTCCGCATCTGCACAGGTGAAGCAGAAAGGGGTGGAGGTGCTGAAAGAGAAAGGGGAGAGGCTTGGAGAAGGCAAGCTATTTCTCACTTGCTTTACCGATGCTACATGGGCTTCTGAGAAGGAGGATTCCTCATCTGTGGGAGGATACATCTGCGTAGTTGGGGGAGGACCTGTTAGTTGGAGGTCCAAGAAGCAGACGGAGACGGCACTCTCTTCCGTAGAATCAGAGTACATGGCGATGTTCCATGGGTGAAGGAGGTGATTTGGCTGAGGAGGCTGTTAGAGGAGATTGGCCAGGAGCAGAAAGTTGCTACGCCGCTGTTTTGTGATAGCAAGGGGGCTCTTGGGATGGCCAGAAACGCTGTGCTTCATGGGCTGAACAAGCACATGCGTATCAAGTGGCACTGGCTGCGTAAGGAGGTGAAGAGGGGGACGGTGCATCCGATCTACATCAAGACTCACCAGCAGCCAGCAGATTTTCTCACCAAGAGGCTTGCGGATGAGCCTCATTGGCGTTGTGTGAGCATGAGTGGAATGAGCATGAACTAGCATGGAATGATGGGGATGCAGCCGCAAGCTGAGGGGGAGTGTGTTGGGTGCAAATGCACATTGCACGACATCCTGCCGTCTGTTTGTACGAGTATGCGTGTGCGAATGCATTTGTGTGTGAATGGTGTGTTCGTGTGTTTGTTTGCTTTCGCATTTTTCGCTTGATGCATTTGCAGGTACTCGCGCAATGTGCGCTTTGGCAGAACTTTTCGCGAGGCAACTTGGCTCATTTTAAAGCTCTTGGAGCGAGCTTCGATATAGCGAATTCTCAGCTTAATCCGACCGACAGTCTGCACGGCACGCTGCGCGACGTTCAAGGTACTCTTGCTGTTTTGACTAAGTCCTTCTTGATCCCTCTCTCTACAAACTCGGACCCGAGGATAGGGGCTGGTCTTGTACCAGGCACCCAGGGACCCTTGGAGGTGATCCCGAGGAGAGGTTTTAAGTTTGATTAAGTCCTAATAGCTTGAGTTTATTATGCCCTTACACCAACAGGGTTGGCGTGAAAGTGTCGGCCAGATCTGGGGAGACGGATTGGGCAATGGCACACCGACGCTTGGGGCATGTGGCAATGCCCTTATTGAAGCAGCTGGAGAAGGATGGAGCCGTCAAGGGTTTGAAGCTGAACGGACAGCCACCCGATGACAACTGTGAAATCTGTTTGCTTTCAAAGTTTACCCGTTTTCCTTTCCATAGTGTGGCTGGCAGGAGCAAGAAGCCTTTGGAGCTGGTCCACATGGACTTGGTGGGGCCGCTGCCGGTGCAAGGGCACAAGGGGGAGCGGTATTTCCTTACAATTGTGGATGACTGGAGCAGGCTGATGTGGGCGTATCCGCTGAAGCAGAAGGACCATGCCGCCTCCACGATACGGGACGATTGGCTGCCGTTCGTGGAGAAGCAAGCGGAGTGTGTGGTGAAGCGGATCAGGACAGACCGGGGTGGTGAGTTCCTTGGAGCTGAAATGATGGCCTGGCTCAAGAAGCAGGGCATCCAGAGGGAGCTGACCACGGCTTACACCCCACAGTCCAATGGTGTAGCAGAACGGGCAAACCTCTCCTCGGGGTCACCTCCAAGGGTCCCAGGGTGCCTGGTACAAGACCAGGCCATATCGTCGGGTCCGAGTTTGTAGAGAGAGGAGTCAAGAATGACTTAGCCAATATAACAAGAATACCTTGAACGTCGCGCAGCGTGCCATGCAGACCGTCGATGACCATGCGTGCACGCCACTTGTGCCACTTTCAAGTGACATGTCCTCATAAAAACGTGCATCCCGGGTGATGACCATGCGCTTGGACTCAATATCCACTACACGCCATCCCTTGCTTTCCATGCTCATGCCCAAATGCATGCCCCAACGAGTCTTGCTTGCAAGCTTCCCCTCACGCTCATGCTTAGGAATGAGGTACTGCACACCGCCCACCCACACGGACCATGGACACATCGGGCTTGACTTTGAACACCACCAAATGAGGGGTCACACCATGGGGCAAGGTGGACTGGTGAACACGGTTTACCACACATAATAATTGCTGAAAAGCAAAGTGCCACCAGTGTGCTTTCACCCCCATGTGCCCCAACATCACACGCATGCCCTCGGTTACCGTACGGTTGCGGCGTTCAGCTACACCGTTTTGTTGGGGGGTGGAGGGGCAGGAAAGTTGATGCAGGATTCCTCGTTGCTTCAGCAGCAGCAGGATCCGTTTGACATAAACTCTCCTCCCGGTCCGACCGCAACACCTTCAGTGTCATCCCGGTCTGGCGTTCAGCTTCGGGAAGCCACTCCTTGAAGGCAGCAAGCGCATCGCTCTTCAGCTTCAATGTCTTCCCGTAGGTGTATCTGGAGGCATGGTCCACGAAAAGGATGTAGTGCCTGCTTCCGTCCATGTCTGGGGTCTGAAATGGACCGCACATGTCTGTATGGACCAGCCCAAGACCTGCTCCTCCCGCGCTCGTTGTACAGCGGAAATGTTTGGCGAGTGAGCTTTGCTTTGTGGCAGGAGGTGCACGGCATATCCTCACCTCTTTTCTCCAGGTCCATACCGAACGCGCCGCCGCTCGTGGCTTTCCGCTTCACTGCATCGAAGTGGATGTGCCCAAGGCGAGCATGCCACAGGTTCGGCGTTGCCTTCAATGCCCACCGCGTACGCCTTGAGGCTGGCCGCTCCTGCCTTCGTTTCCCAGGTTGCTTGACGCCACTTCAGCAACAGCCTTAGCCATGCCGTTGCATGTCACTGCAGCCGTCGAGCCGCTGCATGCCGCTGCATCATCCACCGTGCCGTTGCATGCCGCTGCAGCCACCGTGCCGTTGCATGCCATTGCAGCCATCGTGCTGTTGCTTGCTGGCCACGGTATCAGGTCAAGGCAGAGAAGACGATGGCGGTAGCGTGCCGTTGCAGCCACTTTTCCTCCCGATGCGATGATGCGAGTCACACCTTCTTCTTCCGTTTGCAGGTTTGTATTGGTGTAAGGTCCTAATAAACTCAAGCTATTAGGACTTAATCAAACTTAAAACCTCTCCTCGGGGTCACCTCCAAGGGTCCCTGGGTGCCTGGTACAAGACCAGCCCCTATCCTCGGGTCCGAGTTTGTAGAGAGAGGAATCAAGAAGGACTTAGTCAAAACAGCAAGAGTACCTTGAACGTCGCGCAGCGTGCCGTGCAGACCGTCGATCGGATTAAGCTGAGAATTCGCTATATCGAAGCTCGCTCCAAGAGCTTTAAAATGAGCCAAGTTGCCTCGCGAAAAGTTCTGCCATTACGAAGTTATGGCTCAGACGGTGTTTGCTAGTAGCATTAGAGTGCTTAGCATACTAGCGTTGACTCGGGTAGCATTCCGCCGTCGAATAGCGCAGAAACGAAACTCCAGCGAGGAAGGAATTCGCTTGAATCAATTTGACTATATTCAGGTACAAACAGAGAAGGATTAAATAGTTCTAGCTAGCAAGGACTTTGGAATCAACCTGGGAACAACCAGGGATGATCCAAAATAATTCCAAGCAACAGAACCAACCTGGCTGGACAAAATAGCAGGTGGTAGGTTGGTAAACAACCTCTGGTTCTGTTTTTCCAACCTGGGAAAACAACAACCAGGTTCAGGTTCTAAAAACAGAACCTGTTTTGTCTTTGCCCAACCAGCCAAATGCTGGTTCCGCTGGTTTCCCCTGGCCTTGTAGCATGCAGATACAGACAAACAACATCCAACCTTCACCTAAATTGTACCCCTATAGTGCCTTCCCTGCTACACTATAGTTAACCAAACAAAACAGTACAATTCCGAGTTGGATAGAACTGAATCTGCGCAATCAACTCAACCGAACTGCAAAGCTTCCATCTTGGGTTCCTTTGCGAGCTCGTCCTTCCTGCTTGCACTGTTCATAGCGCATACAATGTTGTGCCAAAGCGCACATTGCGCGAGTACCTGCAAATGCATCAAGCGAAAAATGCGAAAGCAAACAAACACACGAACACACCATTCACACGCAAATGCATTCGCACACGCATACTCGTACAAACAGACGGCAGGATGTCGTGCAATGTGCATTTGCACCCAACACACTCCCCCTCAGCCTGCCAGCTGCATCCCCGTCATTCCATGCTAGTTCATGCTCATTCCACTCATGCGCACACAACGCCAATGAGGCTCATCCGCAAGCCTCTTGGTGAGAAAGTCTGCTGGCTGCTGGTGAGTCTTGATGTAGATCGGATGCACCGTCCCCCTTTTCACCTCCTTACGCAGCCAGTGCCACTTGATACGCATGTGCTTGTTCAGCCCATGAAGCACAGCGTTTCTGGCCATCCCAAGAGCCCCCTTGCTATCACAAAACAGGGCGCATAGCAACTTTCTGCTCCTGGCCAATCTCCTCTAACAGCCTCCTCAGCCAAATCACCTCCTTCACCCCATGGAACATCGCCATGTACTCTGATTCTACGGAAGAGAGTGCCGTCTCCGTCTGCTTCTTGGACCTCCAACTAACAGGTCCTCCCCCAACTACGCAGATGTATCCTCCCACAGATGAGGAATCCTCCTTCTCAGACCCACGTCATCTCGAAGCATCGGGTAAAGCAAGTGAGAAATAGCTTGCCTTCTCCAAGCCTCTCCCCCTTCTCTTTCAGCACCTCCACCCCTTTCTGCTTCACCTGTGCAGATGCAGAGTATTGAACTCCAATGCTTGGGTGAGAGTTCAGGTACTTCACCACACGCTCAGCTGCATCCACCTGCTCCTCTGATGGATTCTGCACCACCCTAGCCAGCTGCCCAACCGAGAAGAATGTCGGGCCTCGTGAACTGCTGCTGCGTACAAGAGGCTGCCCACCAAGGACTGAAATTGCTGCTGCTCTTCAGCTTCAACCCCTTCATCCTCTGCAGCCTTCACAAGCTTGAATTCTGCTGGCAGGGGAGTTGCAACCTTGCGCTCATTCTCAATCCCATACTTCTCCCCCAGCTCCTTGATGAACTTCTTCTGGTGCAGCTTCAACCACCTGTGATCTGGATCCCTCTCCACGTGCATCCCGAGGTAGTACTTTACCTCCCCAAGGTTCTTGCACTTGAAGTTTTCCATCAGTTGCTGCTGCACTTTCTGGATCTCCTTCATGCTGCTGCTGAAGAGAAGAATGTCGTCCACATAGACCAGAAACAGCACCAGCTTCTCCCCCTCGCCCTTGAGAAAGAGGCTCTCATCACAGCTGCTGGTCCTGAATCCCATCTCCTCTAAAACAGCTGCCAACTTTTGGTACCAGCAGCGTGGCGCCTGCTTCAAGCCGTAGATGGACTTGTTGAGCTTGCACACCCTGCCCGTACCATCCTCATACCCAGGCGGCTGCGTCATGTACACATCCTCCTCTAAAATCCCATTCAGGAATGCCGTTGAAATATCCATATGAATGATGAATTTCCCACTAACAGCTGCATCTGCCAACAAGACACGGAGGGTAGGGG